>SNQJ01S0029718.1:24215-84938 GCA_010110895.2 Picea sitchensis | reverse complement strand
TCTCAAAAAAAAAAAAATAGAATGCAAATAAAATATAGTAAATTTATAATTAAAATAATTTTCATTTTATTTTCAATACTTAAATATATCATGTTTTTCTCTTCTCTTTTCTTTACTCAAAATGTATGTTTAGACATATCATGTTTTTATGTTTTCTTTTTTTACGCTCATATTTTCATTTATAATTATGTCAAAAGGCGTATATCTATTGGAGATGGGTATAATTAATGATTTTTTAATTACACGAAAATGGGTACACCTATTGACAATGGGCACAATTAATGATCTTTTAACCTTATTTAACCTTAAACCCTAATATGATGGCTATGCATTTGGCATATTCTTAGTCGTCCTCCAAAATCAATCGTCAGATTTATTGTTCATAACTTTCTTGCATTTATCAAGACATCCGTTAACATGTTTACTTTTTAACATTTAACTAATCACATTAAAAAATTACTGTAAGGATATGTAATTGCCATGTTTAAATGATTAAGTAGGACTAAACCGTGCAGCCAAACGTTTCATATTACCACAGACAGATTATGAATTACCACAAATATTTTATAGCATGTGTTCGCAGCCGATCTTTCGGCGTTCTGAGCTGCGAGTTAGCCGCTGTGCTAGTCTTAAATTCTAATCTGATGGTTATACATTGAAGATGCTGCCATATTCTTAGTCGTCCTCCAAAATCAATGGGTCAGATTTATTGTTGATAACTTCTTTGCATTTATAAATGCATCCGTTAACCTGTTTACTTTTTAACATTTACCTAATCATATTAAGAAGTTACTTTAACAGGATTGCCACGTTTAATTATTCTTCATCCCTTTATGAGTGGAGATTACCTCAATGAAAATTACGTGGTTAAGATGTGGAGGGTTTTCTTCATGCATGGGCCTAGCGTTTTTACTAAGTTTTTTTTAACTAAAATGTTTTTTTAATCCACCGTAAATCTTTCAGCATTCACTAGCGGCGAGTTTCTTTACTAAAAATGCTTAGACATATCATGTTTTTATCTTCTCTTTTCTTTACGCTCACGTTTTCATTTATAATTCTAAATATGGAAGTACATTTTGGCGATCACTGTAATTGAAAAAGTCGTTGTTTCCTGTAGTTATGACGATGACCACGATAACCAAGCTTTAATGGATTCCACTACATTGATTAATTCGAACGCTTCATACGCTTTGTATGATTCAGAGATTAAAATATATTTTATATCTAATATCATAATTTAATTATATCAGAGATTTGGTTCTCTTTGGTTCTCATACTGCATGTCACTAGACAAAACATCCTGAGCCGTCGTGAAGAATCCACAAGCAAATGTATTCATACTTTATTATTATTTTAGATAATGAATCATCTTTATGATGTGTTAGATAATATATTTAGGTCACTATTTTGTTGTACATGTAAGCCAAATGTTTTCATGCTTTATTATTATTATTTTAGATAATGAATCATCTATATGATGGGTTAGATAATATAGTTAGGTCACATATTCATACTTCATTATTATTTAAAATATTGAATCATATTATGTGATGGGTCACATAATATAGTTAGGTCACTATTTTGTTGTACATGTAAGCCATTATATTTTTCAAAAAATTATTTAGTTTATGAGAACACATTCCACCCAAACAAATTTGATTTGTGATAGCAAAAGAAAACTTTAAATAAAAAAATTGTGTGTAAAATTAATATTTTATTTAACAATGAGGTTTGAGTGCACTCTTCAACTTTATATCGTTTAAAAAAAAGTTCATTTCAACTTTGTCTATATATGGAAGCACATTAACATGCATTAGGATTAAGGATTTGATGTACGAACACACTTTCACTGAAATTTACAAAAGGGACACTATAAATATGTATACACAATACGGGAGACTTTCTGTAGGTTTCTTGGAATTTTCTCAAAGGACCTTGTTTGACCTCACTTTAAATTCTTAATAAAATTTTCATAAAAACAAACCATATTTTAATAATTTCTCTCTGGTGTTTTAAGGGCTTCATATTCTTCTATTTAAATGCTTTGTTTATGTTTATATTAACATGCATTAGGATTAATGATCAAAGATCTTCATTCATATTGTATATACTGTCACAGAGATTTATAAACAAAAATTGTAAATCTGCATACACAGTCAGGGATGATGTAAATTTGAGTAGATAGTCATGAAGATTCTCTATATTTTAATGTGAGAGGGTTTGGTTAGTAAAGAGATCTCAATTTTAAACAAAATATTAGTAATTTATTGTGCTCAAGGAAAAAGTCTAAATTTTTTTCTAGGTATTTTTTTGGTGCTAGCAAGTTCATATGGGTTTGAAAAGTGATAAGCTTTGAACAATTTTGGAAATTTGAACCCATGTCATTGTTTTAAGGTTGTGTGATCAAATCAGATTATATTATTACATTCAAAAGACCTAAAATGGATGCCAACGCCATAAGTGATTGTTGGTGTAATTTTATTTTCAATAAATTACAATCATTTAATATGTCAATCCGGTTTCTCAATCAATAGAGTTGATGTAATGTATGTACTGATAACATGTAATTATCTATGTCTGTTGAGTATAGTCCATGTAATAAACCACTTTCAAAACTAAATACTTTGTTCCACACCTTTCAAATAACACACCACACATACAATTCAAAATTTAGAAAGAAAAACTGATCAACAAATCTATAATTCAAAATTCTTACAGAGGGGATGGATTCTTTCATTGTTGTCTCATGAAAGATAGAGATGAATTATGATTCTATCTCCTGGGAAAACCACACAAACAACAATTATCATTATGGAAACTTAACCGAGCTTAAAAGAACTAACAGGAAGGGTAAAAACACTCCATTATAAGTGCATGTATGTTGAGAGATGGAGATCTTAATTGTACCTGTGTATGCAAAGTGTAACCTAATCAATTATGGGAAAGATTGTTGAGTATGGTAGAATGCCCCATTATAGGTTCATGTATGGTGAAAGATGGAGATCCAACTCGTCCTTATATTTACAGAATGAAAACAACACTACAACATTTGTCTAGACAAAGCATTAAAGCACTTAAATTGAATAATTTTTCTCGCATACTCACACAAAGATGTCAAATCATTACTCAAAGATCTCACACAGACAACTATCTCTTATTCAAAATTGCCATACATCCAAGGGACCCGCTATTAAATGTATCATGGAAACATACGAGAGAAGGAATTAAATGCTGTAATAAAAACATGAAAGTACTCTATTCACACACACAAACACATAAAATCATAATCACATTCACAATTAATTACAAAGAGACTTACCTTAGTTGGATCGGTGGGCCCTTGCCGTACCAACAAGGTAGCTCTTAAGAAAACTTATAGTAGAGAAGATGTAAACACAAACATATAATCTATAAAAAAAAAATATATCATTGCTTCGTAAAAATGGAGGTACAATCCAGAGTCGTTCGAGAACCAAACTTACAACATAATTGTGCTTTATTTTATTTCTCTATACCCTTTCATTTACAAGGCTCTCTCTTTTAAAGAGAAACAATTCTTACACTCCAAGTCTAAAGAAACATCAAACATTTGTATAATTATTACAATTGGATGATACATCGATTTTTAAGGAAACTATTTCATCCTCATAACACGAAGTGCATGAGTGATGAAATGTATCGTGACCTCCAATGAACAGAGAATGTTCGAACCAACAAAATGACTTGAACTCATCGAAAACAATCTTATTCCAACAACCAATCTTGGGAATTCGGAACATGTATCAGACATGCGTAGCTGCATAACTTGGTACCGAACACACACAGTCATACAAGTCAATACCGAACAAGTATAACAATTGATATCAGACACACACATGCATACTATTCGATACCGGATGAGTGTAACAATGGGTACTAGACGATCTTAGCAACGGGTAACAGGCAATCTCAACAACGAGTACTAGACGATTTCAACAACAAGTACTAGACGATCTCAACAACAAGAATTGTTATCATGAAGTCTGCTTAAACCATATAGAGTAATTAGAAAGTTCTTTGAACATCAAATATTCAATCCTAATTATTAATAAATCACCATAAATTATGATTAAACATCAGTTACCTCATGGGTACACGATAATTTTTTAAAGGGCGTGTCTGATGAGGAAAATAGGAAGAAAGTGCATCAGTATTAGGAAAAATTGGTCAGGATATGGGAAAGATAAGGCAATTGGAGGTGACAAAAAGGAGGCTCGATAGTGATTAACACTATAGGGAAACTAAGAAGTCGTTTCCATTGTGGATCGATTTCACCAAACTTGGCGGTGATTTTAGAGTTCCCTAAGATTCAAAGAAGTGTAGAAACACAAAATTTGAAGAAGTACAGAAAGAATATTTAAATAAACACAATAGTTTTGTGGTATTGGTACAATACATGCTACACACTCTACATGATTTATAAGCATCTTGTAAACCATGTCCTCCAACTGATTAAAAAGAGTGATTTGGTAAAATCCTAAATGAAAGCATAAACATAGTTAAATGCATTTCATAGTGTGGTATTTAAAAAGGTTAATTAATTATTATCAGTTCAAAATGATTTTAAGGTAACTCGAATCAACCAAGACATTAATTACATTTCACTGCATAAAATTATTTTACATCGTTTTGGAGAATATTTTTTAATTACATTTCATACAAACATCTTTCATATACGAAATCATAATAGACCCTGAAAGTCTCCTAACATAACGAAAAATGACGATTAAAGTCCCCTAAGAAAATGAAAAAGATTCTCAAAATTTGACGAAGCAGTCTACGGTATAGGGCCTAATGAATAATGTGAGTAATGAAAGAACGTCGACCTATATATGTAGCGGTTTAAAGATATTTGCACATGCCTTCACAATGTCAAAACCTAGCTACTAGGATTTTTTTCCGTAGCCGCTCTTTCCCTAGCTATGCATCTACATGCTGGCTGGAGCCCTCTTCTTCTAGACTCAATTCCTCTCGTGAATGGTATACTCTTCTTCATTTCCTAAGAGATGAGGCAAAATATGAAACACTCGAGATATGCAGGTGAAATATGAAACACTCAAGATATGCAATTAAAATTGTGTGGATAAAAATTTTGGCACAAAGAGAGATATACAATTAAATCACACGCCTGGTTAATTGGAAAGCTACATCCATCATGATAGGCTTCACATCCTAAATTAATTGGAAAAAAAAATGATGAAAATGTCATTACCATGCCTGGTTAATTGATGGTTAATTGAAAATATGTTGTAGATCCTACCACTTTTCACATCCATGTGGCCCTAGACACCCACCCACGAAGAAAAATGCATGGTTAATTGAAACACTATCATGATGGTTTCACATCTCAGATTAATTGAAACTCATAATTACAAGGGAAATCCACCATCTTGAAATGCCCACACGGATCACGACAGGCACACCCACCTAATAACACTAAAAAACCCATATATATAAATGATATTTATATCATAAATGCTTAGAAACCTGGTAAAAAATTGATGGTGCCCACTTAAAAAAACCTAAATAAAAAATGTTAAATTCAATAAAAATAAAAATAAATCATAGTAGAACATATAAATTTAAACATAGTAAAAGCCTAAATCTAAAGTGAACAGTCATTATTATGTTAATCACCTGAATCACCCTCTTTAGTGATGAACAAACATCTTTTGTCATGCTAGGAAGTTAATGCTTCAAATCAAAGCCTTTCATTTAATGTGATGACTAAGAATATTCTGACCAAATGAAATCTTAAAATGCCATTAATTGTGGCCATTTCCAATAGGTGTACGCCTATAGGCGTAATAAACAAAATTGATTTAATTAAAAAAAAATGAAATGAAATAATAAAAAAAGTTACAGGTTAAGGAATTGGATCCCTTTTGATGCTTAATAGATCTGGTTTTAACATGGAACTAAGCTTGCAATAATAAGTTCAACACATATATTCATAATAAATTCATTATTAAGAACCAAACATCAATATAGCATAGAAAAACCTCAAGAAAAGTACTCAACGCCTTGAAAAAGAGATAATTTTAGATAATAAGCCTCTTCGAGGGGGAAACCTCCTTTTACCCAACTTAAATGTTCAAGTACAAGATGATTCAAAATGAAAATGTCTCCTTGGTATATATAGGAGACTAGGAGGTATAATTACAACTAATGGCTTAAAACCAGAGGCATAAATAAAATAACATTACTAATATAATATGCCCCAATTAAGAGTAATGAGCCAATTTTAGGGCTTAACATGCCCCTCCTTGAGACAAGTGTTGATTACATGAAATGCTTGAGTAGCTTTGGATGCTTTTGTATAAAGACTCATCTTCCCAAATTAGGAATCTTAGGTAGATGGTTTCCTCCATTTAATGAGATACTATGAAATGGATCTATTCTTCAATTTAGTGAATTCTTGTGTCAATGATGGCCAGGGCTCCAATATGATTTTCCTTCCTTGTAAAGTTAAGCAGTATAGTTTGGTGGATCTTGTGCCTATAACCTTCTTTAAGCATGAAACATGGGCTTGGGTGTACTAGAAGATGTAGGCGGCTTTCAATTTGTATGCCATAGTACCAATCTTTTGCAACACCTTGCAGGTCCATAGTACTTTGGTGATAATTTATTATCATAGGTGGCTTGATTGAGGGACATGTTTTGTATGGTTGTAGTCTTCGCCCAATCCCTACTTCAAAACTTGTCCTCTGATGTTTATCTGCTTGTTGTTTATTGTGATTTTGTGCCATGGTCATCTTGTCCTTTAAGATTTGGAGAATTTGTTGTTGATTCGATGTGATCTTCCATTGCTTGAACCTTGGCTTTTTCTTTCGGAGAAGAAGTGATGGAAGGAGGGTGGTATCCATAAAGTGCCATAAATGGTGTCATTTTTGTTTGCAATATGAAGGAAGTGTTATACCACCATTACACCCAGGGTAACCATTTGAACCATACCACCATTCTACCAAGGGTAACCATTTTGAACCATACCACACATACGCCAAGGGTAACCATTTGAACCATTGTGTTTGTTTATCAAAGAAAAAGCAACAAAGGTAGCCTTCAAACATTTGTTAACTATATGGGATTTGTCCAGCCCAGTTGAGGATGATAGGATGAGCAATGGGCCAATTGAGTACCCAAACAAAATAATTCTGTCCAAAAGTGTCAGGTGAAGATGGGATCTCTATAACTTACAATAATATTTGGAACATACCGTAGCCAGATTTTGAATTGTCTCCTTGAATGCGGTGGAAGCTGTACTATCTTTGAAGGGATGAGAGAGTGCACAAGTGTGCATGCTGGCGATCTATCAACAATCACCATGATGACACTCTTTCCTTAGGACTTTGGTAACCTCGTGATGAAATCCATTGGAAACCTCCTCCCGGTGTGACTTGGGATGGATAATGGTTGTAAAGACCACCTGGGGTCTTAATTGTTTCCACCTTATTTTGTTGGCAAACCACATTCGACCACAAACCTTTGAACATTAGTTTTAAGGCCATCCCAAAAAAGTCCTTCTTGACTCTATGGTAGGTTTTCAAAAATCCGAGTGCCCTCCCTCTATTGGAGAGGTGTGCAATTCAATAGTACCTTTTGTTTGAGTTAGGAGTTCTTACATAAATATAAAAGCGATCTTTGTACCATATTGAATCATTTTCCATGTAAATGTATGCGATGCGGAGTCCCTCTGCAACCTTGCTTTGAATGAGAGTCCACACTTTTTCATCATTTTTCCATTCATCCCTTGCTTCTATTATCCAATGGGGTTGGAGGTAGTCGAGATAGCACAAAGAAGGCCTCAACATATTCATCATTTCTTAGGTGCATCTTCCACAACATTTTGCTTCCCCTTTTTATAGATGAGTTCAAAATCATAGCCCAATATCTTGAATACCCATTTTTGTTATTTATTACGAACATAGCTTTTGTTCAAGTATTTAAGACTATCATGATGCATTTGACCTTGAAGTTACCTACCTATTAGGTAAGGATGCCATTTCTTCAATGCATGTAGGTATTGCCATTTAACCTTCTGTAAATGGGTTTTGTGTAAGTCCCTTCCCTTGAGTGGTGGAGTTTCAAAGTGGGGGCCTTCCTTCTTGCATTAAGAAAACACCAATTCCATTTCGGGCATCACATTCCACAATAAAGGTTTTGTGAAGTCAGATTGGTCAAGATAGGGCTTCACATCACCTCTTTAAGTTTTCAAAATCTTTAATTGCCTCTGGAGTCCATGAGAAAATGCATCCTTCTTAGTTGAGTCTGCTATTAAAGGTCTTTGCTTTCCATAACTTCGAACAAACTTGCGGTAGTAACCGTCAAACCCAAAATCCTCTAAGATTTTTAATGTTTTAAAGAATTAGCGGGTCCATAATGGCCTTAATCTTCGATAGGGTCTACCTTGACACCTTCATGAGATACAATATGACAAATAATCTACCTCCTTTACTCCAAGAAACATTTGGTCGTTTGTAAGTTGTTGATCCTTTAGTAGTTGCTTACCTTGTCAACATGTTGCACATGATCCTCAAGACTTGCTATAGATTAGTATATCATCAAAAAATACTAGCACAAGTTTTGAAGGAAGGGCTTGAAAATAGAATTCATCAACCCTTGGAATGTGGAAGGTGCATTGTAAGGCCAAAGGCATGGCCGAAAATTCATAATGGCCTTCATAAGTTGAAATGTCGTTTTGGGATATCTTCTTCCTTCATTACGTCGTGTTACCCCGAGCGAAGATCCAATTTTGTGAAATAGATTGCTTCATGTAGTTCATCTAACAATTCATCAATGGCGAGAATATGAAACTTATCTTTAATATTGATATTTTTGAGCTCTCTATAATGGACACATGCTTCATGAGCTATCTTTCTTGAATACCATTACCTCTTGTGCAGAGTAAGAACTTGCAGCTAGGTCTAATAATGCAGGCCTCTAACATTTCTTCAACCATGCATAATTTCACTCTTACGGGTGTAAGGGTATGCATGGCCTAATGTTAGGAGGAACACTCCAATTAGAGTGAATTTCATGATACTTGATTTCAGTGGGTGGGAGACCTTTGGGAATATCTTCAAATACTTTGGAATGTATCGATGATCCTTTGGAGATCTTGGGGAATATATGAAGCTTAGATGTTTGAACATCCCCAGTGAGCATAGTTGTGCAATAATGCCTTGATGCTCCTTTTCAATAATTTTTCATGTCGTTAGAGCTTATCACTTATACGGGCTTCCATGTGATACCTCTTAACTCAATTTCTTGTTCTTCCAATGAAAATTTCATGAAAAAGTTCTTGAAAATTAAAAGCCACTATTCTAATGATTGTAACCATTAGTTCCAATTACAACATCTGCACCACCCATGGGTATAGAAATCATTGGACTATTTCATTACATATTCCTCCATGGTAAGATTGATCGATTTCATTTTCACGAGCAATTGATGGTTCCCCATCTTCAATCATTACTTGGAACTTTGGCATTTGGATATACAAAGCAATTGAGATCTCGGCTAATTTATAGTGAATGAAATTATGAGTCTTTGCTAGAATCAATTGGGACTATTACCTTTTCTTTTTGATGTATCCTTAGATCTTGAGGGGTTTGAGGAGTGCTAATTCTAGCCAATACATTACCGCGATATCATTAAAGTCAACTCTTCGGACGAAATTGCTTCTCGTTTTCATCTTAGAATGGTTATTGTTCTTGTTCTTCTTCCTCTTCACAATCTGTGTAGAATGTTCTTCTCACCACACTTATGTCCCTTCACTTGTTACTTTTTGTCTCAATTAAAGCATAAACATTTTCTTTTCTTTCCTCCAATTGTTGAGGTGTCAACCTTATTAGGTTGAGGTGTTTTAGGAGGAAAGGAGAATTGTTCTCTCTATAGATGTTAGGATAGGTCCTTCCTAGTAGCCATAGCCATATTTTTTCTTTCAACATTTCTTTTCCACCTTAAGTAGACATCCATTGAACAGGGTTTGGTAGAGCTGTTGAATGTTTACATCCTTAAAGTTCTTATAAGATACATCAATCAAGTGCTCATCTGGAATATATCGGTTACCTTTATATTCAATCTTTGGAAGTTTTTCAGTAGTAGCAGTAGCCGAACCCTTTTGCTTGAGATTTATTAATTGGCTAAAGAGAATTATTCTCCTTGTTTCCTCATAATTATTGCTATCATTTATTCCATGAAAATTTTTCCAAAGTGATGAGTGATTTGCGAGAACAAAACCATCGATACCAAACAAATTGATTAGGTTTTAAATATAAGGGAAGCAATTCATACCTTTTGTGTATGTGGCACATTATGGAGATTAAAGAATTGCTCCATCCCGAAGTATCCATATGATTGGGTCCCTTCCATCAAACTTCCTCCTTATCCAATCTTAGGAGCGTGGTTGGTATTCAAAACCAAAGTTGGAGTTTCTCCATTCTTGATTCACCTTCCTTGTGTCCTCATCATGAATTTCATGGGATGCATTTTCACTTTAGTTGTCTTCTATGTTATGAAATTTTTAATACTTCCATCAACTTAGCTTCCATTGAATCCATCTTAGTATCAACTTAGCTTCCATTGAATCCATCTTCTTTTGTAGTTCATTTATGTCCTACACATTTCTTCACCTTCATCAAGAGTCCAATTAGGATTTTATGGAGGTTAACAGAACTTAGCTTCCATTGAATCCATCTTAGTATCCAACTTAGCTTCCATTGAATCCATCTTCTTTTGTAGTTCATTTATGTCCCTACACATTTCTTCACCTTCATCAAGAGTCCAATTAGGATTTTATGGAGGATTCTTTGGTGTAGAAGGCCCCTTTTTTGGTGGCATGTTGGCCAAGTATCACTTTTGAATCTTGATTTTGAGGCGGTTTTGCTAGACAATATTTATTAAGTTCTATCTGCCAAGTTTTGTCCCTTCTGTGTATGAAACTTTCTTTTAGGTAATTCTCTGATATTGCTTCTTTGCAATGCCATAGGTCTGATCAAAATTGGATGTGCCAAGTGGAATTTACGGTAACTTCCTCACAACTTGCCGATTTTTGGCCTTTCCAGGAGATCTTACTTGTATAGCATGCCCGACACAAAAAAATTGATATAAAATTCTAAAACTCACACCCAAAATACTATAGACTTTCCATGATCCACTGAAACAAGTCCCACTCAACTTGGATACTCTGCAAGAAGTTATGATTGTTTTACCTAGAACACCTTCTTGAGACTAGTCAATAGGACTAGTCAGATACCCTATCTTACATAAGGTGTAGCTACAAATTTAATATGAACCAGAAGCTGAACGTTTGACCACATATACCTTACTAATTTCTGTAAATGGCCTCTGGTGTTTATGGTCTGAAACATTACAGAAATTTTTTTATAGCGAAAATTCCCCAATGACTCATTTCAGGATGATTCCAGAACCCTATCTTGTACAGGCTGTATATCCGAAAGTATAAGGCATTAGGAGCTAAATTTTCAACCCAACATACCTTGATCTGTCTACTAAATATCCTCCAAGCCGTTCCTTCTGAAACATTGTAGAAACAAATTTATAGCAGAAATTCCATGGTATCTCAGATGTAGCAACAAAACCCCAAGACCTTGAGCTCTGATACCATATGTTAAGAACCAAACATCAATATAGCATAGAAAAACCTCAAGAAAAGTGCTCAATGCCTTGAAAAAGAGATAATTTCAGATAATAAGCCTCTTCAAGGGGGAAACCTCCTTTTACCCCACTTAAATGTTCAAGTACAAGATGATTCAAAATGAAAATGTCTCCTTGGTATATATAGGAGACTAGCAGGTATAATTACAACTAATGGCTTAAAGCCGACATAAATAAAATAACATTACTAATGTAATATGCCCCAATTAAGGGGTAATGAGCCAATATTAGGGCTTACATTCATCTTAAGTGTTATTTTTCATTTTAATTTTCCATGTGATAGGATTCATTTGTAGAGTAAAACACCATGTATGATCTCCATATATATATATACAATTCATTGACTCAAATACGTGTTCTTAATCATTATATCCACTCAAATATTAATTTTTATTTATATAATTTTATTTTGTCAATATATAGTATTATTACTATTTTTAGTCCATGTCAAAGGCTTGGGACTATAGCAATCCATTTTGCATTTACCATCAATTTTAGTTTTTTCATTGATAACACAATTGTCATTTTTTCCATAGTTGAACTTTATTTTAAGCGATTCAATTTTTTTTTCTTGGTTTAGATTGGTCGTTCAAAACAACATCTTATTGTCGAGATGACGAAGACAATTTAATAAGTGATTTAATTGTGGAGTTGTAACGAATCGTTGGGGGTGGTGCAAGTAATGGTGTCAAAGTTTGGAGAGGATATTGGTTTCCAAATCTTTTCATCGTGTCAGTTGTTGAATGTAGAATATGCAAATGTCTTTACTATGATACAATGTATAGAAAAAAATAATAAATATAAATTGATTTTTGTGTATTGTATGGGATGATTTTGTGTGGGGGATTTTAGGGATGGAAATGAGTTTTAATTAATTTTTTTATACTAATGTGATATCATTTTTATCGATTTTTCATTGACTACTAATTATTTTTGCGTTGACCAACAACCTATCAATTTTTTTCATATTTGAACTTCGTTGCAAGCGATTCAATTTTGTTTGTTGGCTTTTGGTTGGTCATTCACAACAACATCTTATTTTTGGGTCAACAATGAAAATATAATAAGTGATTTAGGTGTGGAGTTGTAACGCATGGTTGGGACGGGTGCACGTACTAATTTCATACAATTTATAGACAAAATTTGATAAATATAAATAAATTTATTTGTATTTTATGGGATGATTATGTGAGGGGGATTTTATTAATTGCAATGAGTTTTAATTAAGTTTTTTATTTGTTCGAAGTAATTGTTGTTGAGTTGTTTTCATGCTAACTTGATGTAGTGTGCTATGAGTGATAAAGACAAGGTTTTTGCGAACTGGGGTAAGAAATGTTTTGAATCTACTATATTGATTTGATTCAGCTTGGTTGGATACATACATCAATTGGTTATGTTCATGGGTGGTGCAGTTAGCTTTGATGTGTTGCTGGTTGAAATTTTTGTTTGTTGTTTTGTTTTGTTTTTTTGTAGGGGGAATTTAAGCGGGCCAAGGTTTGTTGCAGAGGTTGTCCAGGCCAAAGACAATTAAATGTTGACAGGTGAAAAATCCATTCTACGTGTTGAGATTTGGAGGAGTCTTGGTGTTGGATTTTTACAAATCTATGTCAAAGAGTACGAAAACATGTGCACTACTTGCTATATTGCTAGAAATATTAGAATTTGATTGTTATTTTGCGTGGTGTAGTTAGTTTTTCTCTGTTGCTGGTTGAAATGGTTGATTGTTGTTTTTCTTCCTTTGTAGAGGTGGTTTAAGTGGGTCAGGGTTTCTTACAAAGAAGTGCAAGTGCATGAGACAATTATATATTGAAAGGAAAGAAAGATGTTCAGAAAGACGAAGGTGTTGATAATGTTCAAGTGTTGTGTGTTGGGAGTTGCATGAGCTCTGGTCTTGGGATTCTTCCAATATATGTCCAAGTGTAAGAAATCATGTATATTGGATGCTACATGCAAAATAAGGTTAGAAAATGGTTCTTATTTTTCATTTGCAGATATTAATATTCAGTTATGTTTGTTATGAGGGTGCAATTAGGTTGTGTGCTTGTTGTCTAATAGTATATGCTTGATGCATAATGCAAGTGTCATGTTTTGTTGGAATTTTCTCTGATGTTTTACTTGATCCTTTTCTTGCACCTACAGTAACTGTGTGGGCATAAAACAATGAAGAGTGTATAGGGAAATACCTTTGGATGTGGTGCAATTAACTTTGATATGTTGTTGGTTAAAATGGTTGGATATTACTTCTTCTTTTTTTGGTTTTATCGGATGTGATTTAATAAGGTTAGTGTTTGCTTTGACAATTTGTTGGAATCCTTCATGGTTTTCTTTTATTTTGTTTGTACAGGTTTTTTCCCTGGGACAATGAACATTGAGTTTGCTTTCAATTGTTGTGAGGAAAATTTGAAGTGATTATTATTTTGTTTTGTGAAGAAATCGTACATACTATTTTATATCCTTGTGAAAGGAATACACTGTTCCAATGCTTGTATGAATGTTTCATATTTATTATTCTTTGGAATTTTCATGTATCTACGCTTGTTCTACATGGTCATGTCTATATTTAGGATTTGTGCGAAGAATTGACAAATGTTGTCTTGGCACATTGTTGTGATTTTACATTTTCACATTTCAAATGGTTCCACATAACTGATTGTGATGAGAAAAGTAATTTGCAAGATAGATCATTGATTTATAGTAAATTCATTTTCTATGATTTAGAAGGAAAGATAAGGCTTTCAGTCACTCTATTTTGAAGATTCATAGGGCTTACAGGTACATAGTACTAAGTACACCAAGTATAGTTATCTGGACTGCATAGTTGCGAAGGACCGGTACATGAAATGATAATAAATAAAACATTCATTCATACTATTTTGAATCCTTGTGCAACCTACACACTTATACTTAGTGTAGTTAAGATGATATGGTTTTTATCCTTCTATGAGGGAAACCTTCACACTTATACCTAGTGTAGTTAAGATGTTATGTTTTTTTATCCTTCTGGGAGGAATTAGTGTAGGTCAGTGTCTCATATGGTGACACTTTTGTGGATGCGATTTCAAATAGATCCCCATTCGTGATTGAGCACATCACATACCTATTTTTTTGGTGTTTTGTGTAGTTTGTTTTTGTGTCATGCAGTGGACATTTGGTTTGGTTGAAATTCTATGACGTTATTAAATTAAATATTTTTTATTCAATATTAAGTTAAATTTAATAATATTGAATATAAATAGGAAAATACATTCTTGCAACTCAACAATTCAAATAGTTACCAATATTATAAATAATAGAATATTGTTATGCATTTATAGTGTTCATATTTATTAGAATAAGTGTTGTTCTACGAAGGATATGCATGTGCAAAGGTGCAAAAGCTATGCACATTGTCTTTAGAGTTTATTAATCCTTCTGGAGTGCGGAGAAAGTAATCTACAAGATAGATAATTGATTTATAGTAAATCATTTTCTATGATTTGGAAGGAAAGAAAATGAATTCTATCAATCTATTTTGAAGATACACATGTCTTGGTTTTTGTTTAATATTAAGTTATATTTATTAAAATTGAATATAAATAGGAAAATACATTCCTGCAACTCAAGAATTCAAATAGTTATCAATGTTATCAATAACATAATATTGTTATGCATTGATAACTATTAGACTAAGTGTTGTTGTGTGAAGGATATACATGTGGGGAGGTGCAGAACCTGCGCACATTGTGTTCAAATTTTATTAGTCCTTCTACAAATATCTACTTGTGAAAAGTTGTGGAGGTGAGAAGTGAAGAGAAAGTAATTTGCAAGTTAGATCATTGATTTATTTTAAATTTATTTCCTATGATTTAGAAGGAAAGAGAAGGGATTTCATCAGTCTATTTTGAGGATACACATCACTTAGAGATAGACGATGCTAAGTAGACCAAGTATAGATATTTGGACTTCATAGCTGCAGACGACCAACATAGGGACTGATCATAGAGAAAGCATCCAGTCAGACTATTTTAAATCCTTGTGCAGCTTGCACACTTATACTTAGTGTAGTTAAGATTTTGTGTTTTTTGTCCTTCTATGAAGAATTGGTACAGGTCAACATCCCACATGACGACACTTTTGCAACTGTGATTTTGTATAGTTCCACATTTGTGATTGTGCACATCAGATAACTATGTCTTTGGTGCTTTGTGCAGTTTGTTTTTGCATCGCAGAGCGGATATTTGCTATGTTGGAAAGTATCTAGTGTTATTAAATTAATTAATTTTTCTTTAATATTAAGTTAAATTTATTAAAATTGAGTATAAATAAGAAAATACACTCCCACAAGTCCACAATTCAAATAGTTATCAATGCCATCAATAATTAAATATTGTTATGCATTGATAACATTGATAACTATTAGACTAAGTCCTGTTCTGCGGGGGATATACCTGTGCAAATGTGCGGAATCTATACACATTGTGTTCAGATTTTATTAGTACTTTCGAAGGCCTATACATGTGAAGAGTGCATACTATATGTTCTTAAATTTCTTAACCTAAAATCTAATAAATGAAAATAAAGCTACATATCAAATTATGAACTGAGCATCCTTAGCTTAGTTGTTGAGTGTTTAGATTTGTAATATAGTGTAGGAAAATTCAAAGATTATTGTTCTAATGTATTGGTTATCATTCTAGTTGCCATAAGTTTTTTTACTATCTTGATCCAGTATCGAGATGTTATCCTGGACTATTTTGTCCTTGATTTGATTAAGTAAATTCATGGATGAGCATGGAGGAGGTATTACAGGAACAAGCATCTTACCTATTTCTCTTTAATATATGCATGTATGTCAAACAAACTGTAAAATATCCCCCAACATGTGCCTAATTTTAAACTAAGTTTCAAAGGAAATAAGAAATCAACTAGCAGATTTACTGAATAGTTACATGGCTTGTTCACATTGAGTTTTTTTGAATAATTATTGAGCTTGTGCAATTTCTGGTATAAAATGAAAGATCAGTAAAAAATAATACACATATAGCTTATCTATTGAAATAAAAGTAGCATGCATGTATTTTCCATAACGTATCATTCATTCAAGGATTCTATTTCACATGTATGCGAGGATTTCGCCATAAGCAACACAAATTGTACACTTTCCAATGAAAATCCCAAGGAGACATAGTATGTATTTATAGGAATTGTATTCCTGCATATTTGTTGATTGTAACTGATATACGTGTCTAGATAATATACCAGTGCAAGTATATCTTTTCTCATTTTAAGTGTTGTTGTGCAGGGGATATAACTGTGCAGATGTGTGGAATTTATACACATTGTGTTTGTAACATCAAGTTCCACTGATCACATTCATACAATGGATTATTCTTTGAAAACACTTGTGAGCAAGTGATCCAGTTAAAAACATGGTGCATTATGATTGTTAGTTTTAACCTTTAGTTCAGTCTATGATTTAGAAGTTAAATTGATATGTTATTGATATCGATATATAGCTTCGACAAGTATTGTGATGAGGTTTCCTAAGTGTGTAGGAAACATAATAGGTTGAGGATGTGGATGGAATCAACATACTTCCTTGGACTCTGGATTGAGTAGAGTGCACTTTTATTTTGGTTTTGAGTACTTGATTTATACTCATGTGGTATATGAAGATTCAATTATAGATTTTATGTATATGAGTTACTGATGTTATCATTGTCAGTGGATGCAGACATGATGACACCTACTAATTCAACTCACATATGGATTAAAGGTGTCATGCATAGATACTAGATGGATGAGGGAGAGGTGTGGTAGCATCCCTATCACAACCTGCTAGCACTCTAGTCGTGACCTGAATTAAAGGTTAACGGTTACCTTGTTCTGATAGGTTCATGATACTGTGAGGGAGGACTAGGATAGTCACTCATGAGGATTATTGAGGGTCACACAATAATGCATATACCTTATTCCTCATCAATCCCTTAGTCTCACACAAGGTCGACCAATGGAGTGCTGACTCCAAGGGTTCGACAAACTTCCAAACTAGTGAATGACGAGTGCCACTCTTGGATAATGGAAACACGTCTTTAAGGGCACGTCGCATAAACAAAATTGTGATTCAATAAAAATCTAGAAGGCCTAGAAAATAGAATAAATTCTTAGACTTTGTTAGAAAAAATCATGCAATTTATTATTAAAATTATAAACTAGAAAACTAAAAAAGAGATTAAGTCTAGATGTTTCACTAAATAAAACATTAAAGGGGTTAAGGGATTTTTGATAAATAAACATTAGTAAAGGAATAGTAGGAATAAATTTAAGATATATGCACATGTGTGCATGATATTAATAAAAATGAATTTTTAATTAAAAATAAATTATTTCATAAGAGAATGGGCTCTTAACCTACAATAGTATCCTAAGTGAATTAAACCACTAAATCCTAACCAAGAGAAGAGTCATAATCAAACTCAAACTCAAATTTAGTTAGGGGACACAATAAAAGAGGGATTGGGGAGCTAAGAGACAACTAGGAAGAAAAATAGGAACTCATTGTGGGTGTGAGGAAAAATTCTTAATTGATTAAATTAAAAAGGGATTTAACATGTGCAACATGGGGATAGTGTGACATGTGTTATGGGTGAATAATCATTAATTTAATTATAAAAAATTAGCTAATTATGCATGAGATGACATGTGTCAAGGTAAATTTACCTATAAAATAAATGGTGAGGAAAAGAGAAATTATCCTAATGCTAGATGAATAAAATGTTGTTGAAATTTTGATTGACTGAGTTTACTTGTTTGAGTTTGGTTCAAGCTTGTGAAATAGGTGGAAACGTCTTGTTGCGAGGGAAATATTGTGCTATTGAGATCTAGTTTTTCTGTGTGTATCTCCTTTGCGGCTCGAGGGGATAAGGTAGAATACGAGTACCCCTAGAATTGGCTGGGAGGTGCCGATGAAATCCTTGGATTGGCAAGCGAAAGAAGGACGTTGTGCAAGTTTTCTTTTTCATCTTCCAAATCGTCGTCAACCAACATCAAATCATGGTTACAATATTTTATTGTTATACTTATTTACTATTAATAAAGTATTGAATGTATATGAGAAACACATGTAAGGAATCCAGTTTATTGAATTATGATAAGTATCCAATCTATTGAATTATTCCAAATGGATGTTTGAAGAAATATTTTTTTCCTGTATATAGTTATAATGGTGTTTCTTAAAATACAAATTTTGAATCGAAGGGTCAAATCAATATTACCCTTGTAATTAATGTAATGATTGCATTGATCAATTGGTTAATTTTAGTGGCATTATAACGACTCTGTGAACTGTAAATTCTCTCTCTACATATTCTATTTTTAAATACTAATAATAAAAATTACGATGGTTGCTTGTGGTTATTGTGTATTCATATGCATTCTCTCTGCATTTATAATTTTGTTATTGAGTTAGTAAACTTTGTTCGGGGTTTTTTTTCCTTTCGGGACATCTGCCAGCTTCTGCAATAGAGCCATTACCTTCCAATTCGTCGATACCCAAAACCCCGAAGTGTAGGGCCCACAGCTTGTTCTCTATATCACAATTCGAGAGTTGTTGCGACTTCTTTTGTGTTGGGTGTTTCTAAACACTGATACTAGAAATTGCGAAGCACTAGGCCCCACATCTATTTCGCAATTTCGTGATTCGACAATTGTTGGGGTGTTTTGTTTTGTGTCTGGCCTTTGTAATCGCTGAATCCTAAACCCCGATTTACCTCTGTTCTTTACATTTGGTATCAAAGACAACATTGCATCCTGTTAGTTGCTCAGTTCACTTCAGATTGTTCCTGTTGGTGCCCAATTTTATTGTGCAAGATTTTATTTGATTTCCTCTCAATTTTTATATAAATGGTTGTCTGGTAGTAGTTCTTCTCAAGTTCAGGTTCCTGTTTTGAATGAGAAGTCATATGACTCTTGGTATATTTGAATGAGAACGATTTTGTGTTCTTAGGATTTATGAACCTATGTTATGGATGGTTATGTTGAGCCAGTCGATGCAGCAATAGAATTGGCTCTATCTAATGCTGACTGTGTTTTGCTAAAGAAAAACAGGAAGAAGGATCACAAATCTCTTGGATTAATCTAGCAAGGATTAAATGAATCCATTTTTACAAAGATTTCCAGTGCTGCATCTTCGAAGATGGCTTGGGATATTCTTGAAACTTTTTATCAAGGTGTGTCCAAGGTGAAGACAGTCAAGTTGTAGAATTTAAGAAGGGATTTCGAAAATATGAAGATGAAGGATACTGAAAGTGTTGATGCTTTCATGACTCAAGTGATGAGTGTTGTCAACCAGCTCAGGCAGTGTGGATATGATATTGAAAATAAATGAATTATTGAGAAAGTGTTGATAAGTTTACCCAAGAAGTTTGAGCATGTTGTTGTTCCCATAGAGGAATTTAAAAATTTAAGTCTAATGCAAATTGATGAATTAACTAGTTCTCTTGTTACTCATGAATCTAGGATATCTAGATATGAAGACGGATCAATGGAGCATGCTTTCAAATCCCAACTGCATGTTACCAGAGGTAGAGGCAGAGGAAGGTTTCATACTTGTGGAAGAGGAGGTCGATTTTCTGGTCCAAGGGACAACAAAGCTGAATTAGAGTCTGAGCAGAAGTCCCAACAGAATCCTCCTAATTTAAGAGGGAGCAACATCAAACCCTCGAAGCAAGAAAATCAGAGGTATGATAAAATGTTATTATTGTAAAAGTTTGGGCATTTTGTGAACAAATGTTGGAAGAAGCAGGTAGATGTTGGAAAGGAGTCTGCACATATCACAAATGAGTTTGAGGATCATCAAAATCCTGTGTTTTTGACTTGTAATGTCACTCAGGAAAGTACAACTGATATTTGGTTTTGGGATAGTGGTTGTAGTAATCACATGATTGGTAAGAAGGATTTATTTTCATTTATTGACAATAATATTCAGTCTGAAGTAAAACTAGGAAATGACTGTAAGGTTACAGTTAATAGTAAAGGTGTAGTTCTAGTTTACAGTAAGGATAATCAGAAAATAAATAGTAATGATGTTTATTCCATGCCTAGTCTCAAATGCAATCTTATTAGTGTTGGACAACTGATGGAGAAAAAGTACAGAGTGTTCTTCAAGAACAAAGTATGCACAATCTATGATAAATTACCCAGCAAACAATTGATTGCAAGAGTTGAGATGACCAAGAATAGAATGTTTCCACTTGTTATGAGAAATGATTTAAGTGGTTTTTTGAATGCTTATAAAACTGGAAGTTTAGATGAATCTTGGCTATGGAATTTGAGATATGGTCATTTACATTTTGGTGTCTTAGATCTGTTACAAAAGAAGAAGATGGTAAATGGGTTTCCATGTATTCAACAACCTACAAGCTCTTGTGAGAGTTGCATACTTGGAAAACATCACAGAGAGAAATTTGTTTCAGGTGTTACCTATAGACCAAATGCTCCATTGGAAATTGTCCACACATATTTATGTGGACCTATGCAAACACCTTCTTTAACTGGCTATGTTTATTTTATGACTTTCATTGATGATTTCAGTAGAAAGACTTGGTTGTATTTGTTGAAACCGAAGTCTGAAGCCTTTGATGTTTTCAAGAGATTTAAGTCTACAATTGAGAATGAGAGTGGTCGAACCATTAAAATCTTAAGGTATGATAGAGGAGGTGAATATAAACTAAATGAATTCATTGAATTTTGTGATATTCATGGAATTAAAAGGCAGTTTACTGCTCGATATACTCCACAACAGAATGGAGTGGCTGAAAGAAAGAATTGGACCATCATGGATATGGCTCGAAGCATGTTGAAAGAGAAGCATGTTTCAAATGAATATTGGGGAGATGCGCTTATTTTATCTATTTTTATCTTGAATAGAAGTCCAACCAAGACCGTGAGAGATCATGTACCTCAGGAAGCCTGGGATGGTAAGCCTTGCAATGTTTCTCATTTCAGAATTTTTGGATGTGTTGCATTTGTCCATGTACCTGCAGAAATGAGGCGAAAGTTGGATGACAGAAGAAAGAGATGTATCTTTGTTGGATACAGTGAAGAGTCTAGGGCATATAAACTCTACAATCCCATCACCCAGAAATATGTAATCAACAGAGATGTTCAATTTAAAGAAGATGAAGCCTGGGATGGAAGTATTGATAAATCAATTTCAGAGGGAGCTGTGTTACCATGTGAAGATGATGATGGAGATGAGAAAGTTGAAGGAGATGGAAAGTTGGTTCCACATGCACATACACCTACAACAAGAAGTCAAACAGGGCAAGCACCAGATTTCAGCCCATCTCAATTTAGAATGCCCATAACTCATGAGCGTGGTGATCCATCTGGAGATGGTGGACATCAAACAAATTCACAGATAAGTAGTGAATCGAGTCCCACTTTAGCTTCATTGAAAAAAAGATTTAAAGGACAAAAAACTAGAAACCTAAGAGAATTATATGATCAGAATGAAGAAGTAGATCAGATTTCAAATTTTGCATTAATGGAATATGATTTTGGAAGTTTGGATGAAGCTACTAAAAAGGATGTATGTATAAAAGCAATGGATGAAGAGATTGATTCAATTGAAAGAAATAACACTTGGGATCTTGTCGATTTACCTGAAGGTAAGAAGAGCATTGGTGTTAAGTGGGTTTATAAGACTAAGTTGAATGAAGATGGTATTGGTGTTAAGTGGGTTTATAAGGCTAAGTTGAATGAAGATGGTGAAGCTGAAAAGTACAAGGCACGACTTGTAGCTCGGCTTGTCAACAACCCTAAGTATTGATTATAATGAAACATTTGCTCCTGTAGTAAGAATTGACACTGTGAGGATGGTTTTAGCTATTGCAGCTCATAATAGATGGATCATGCATTAGATGGGCGTCAAGTCTGCATTCTTGAATGGATATTTGGAAGAAGAGGTTTATGTAAGACAATCTCTGCGTTATGAGATTGATAAGTATAGAGATAAAGTTTACAACTTGAGGAAAGCCTTATATGGATTGAAGCAGGCATCCAAAGTTTGATATAGCGGGATTGATGAATACATAATCAATGTTGGATTCAACAGAATTCCAAGTGAACCAACTCTGTATACAAAAGTAAACCAGGAAGGTAAAATTTTGATTGTCTGTTTGTATGTTGATGGCCTGATTTTTACTGGAGATCTATCTATAGATGATTTTAAAAATGCCATGAAAACAGAGTTTGAGATGATTGATTTAGGATTGATGAAATATTTTCTTGGAATTGAAGTAGATCAATCTGATGATGGAATTTAGAATTCTAAATTGTAAATCTGTTGCAACGCCAATGGAAACTGGTACTAAACTTAGCAAATATGATGAGGGATTATATGTTGATCCAACTTTGTTTAAAAGGTTAGTTGGTAGCCTTATATATTTAACAACAACCAGACCTGATATTATGTCTACTGTAAGTTTGACTTCCAGATTCATGGAGACTTTGAAGAGTACTCATTGACAATCAGGAAAGAGAATCCTGAGATACATTGCTAGAACAACTAATTTTGGTATCCGATACACATCAAGATTAAACTTTGAGCTGATCAGATATACTGATAGTGATTTTGAAGGTTCCATTGATGATAGGAAGAGCACATCTGGGTATGTGTTCAGTCTTGGATCTAGAGCAGTGGCATGGGCATCAAAGAAACAACCCATTGTGACTCTATCTTCTACTGAGGCAGAGTATGTTGCAACAGATGCCCTTAGGTCTATGGAAGTAAAGCTTTGGATCTAGATATTCGTTGAGTAACATGTTATAATATAATATATAAACAAACTTTCGACAGGGACCCTAAAGGAGAGTTGCATCCTTATTGATGACACCAAACTGAGAAAGGATATGGACTGTCGTCAACTTAATAGGGGATCTGATAGAGGCTATTTAGAAGTCGGGGCGATCTCCTTATTACAATCAAGAACTAGGTAGTTAATATAGCCATGGATTTTCTCCTCTCGAATAGTGGTTACTTGAATTTGGATTGAAACACATTCTCTTTTTGAATCCAGAAGAAGAGGGAGTTGTCCTCACATCTAGATCCAGATGAGTGAGAGTTTGGAAGTATCCTTAGAGTGCATGTTTGGATAGTCATGGACTCAACTACCATTATTGACGTTGAATGCTTTAATTGTTCAATTGTTCTTTATTTTAATTTTAGGTTAAGGAAATTTCGATTTGGCATTAAAGGCGGTGCTCAAGTCCGGTTTGGGCGCAATAGTAATGACAGACTAGGTGATCTTTAAAAGAAGTGTCAATTTGTAACTTAGGTTGGTCTTATTGAAGTTACACTAACCGTTGGTTAGCTAAACTCATAATAAATATCAACAAATCAGAGTGGCACTTATTAACGATGGCTTAAGCTCGCTATTAGCTTTGGAAGTTTTATCGCTCTTACTAAGTAACGGCTCGACTGAGTGATGGTCAACTCTTCATCAAATTTTATGTTTTAGTCTTGTTTAGAACCTTAATTTCTTTATTGACAAGTCAAGGTTGTTTAGAACCTTGTTTGATGTATTAATTAATTGCATGTTAAATTGTCGATTTCAAATGTTGATCTGTTCGTCTATGGTAACAAAAAAATCATACATTTTATTCCATTTGTGTATTTACTTATCATTATAATGTCTGTAACTGGAGGGACGTTACAGTGTTTATATTTTATTAGTACTTTCATGGGCTAATACCTGTGCAAAGTTGCAGAGGTGCCGACTATATGTTCTTAAATTTTATAACCTAAAATCTAATAAATAGAAATAAATTTACATATCAAATTATGAACCGAGCATCACTGGCTTAGCTGCTAAGAGTTTAGATTTGTAAAATAGTGTAGGTAGATAAAAAGTATTATTATTCTGATTGGTTATTGTTTTAGTTGTCATAAGTTTTTTACTATCTTATTCTAGTATTTTCAAAGAGATGTTATCTTGGACTATTTTTTTTTTCTGGATTTGATTAAGTAAATTTATGGTTGGGTATAGAGAGGCATTGGAGGAGAAAGCCTATTACTTCTTTCTCTTTAATGTATGCACTTATGTCAAAAATTATTATTAGACTTTATTTCTCTTTAATAGCAAGTGATAGTTGTTCATTATTATTAGTCTTTTTGTTTTTGTTCTTTGCCTTTTTCTTACCTCCATTTTTCTGTGAGGGGGCAGACTAAACTGGGCAGACTAAACTGCATTCACCTTAGAGACTTGACTATGAGAGGAGGTAGAGGGTGTGGTCGGACTAAGAGTGGATGTGGAAGTAGATCGAGGTGTAGCTCCAACCGACTGGGATGTAGATTGAGTCTTGACGGAACCAATAACGCCATTTGCATGTGAGGAGGATGAAGGTTTGGATGGATCATTAGTGGCACAGGTAGCATTGAGAATCAACTCATATAAAGTACCAGACTAAGAATAAACCAAGTCTATGTATTGGGCCCTGGAAATGGCTTCTTCTTAAGTAACTACACCACCCATAGAAACGTAACAAGTAATTGGGGGTAAAAATGATTTTGTAAACCATTCCGCCAATAATTGGTCGGGAATGACTGCTTTGATCAACTTTCGTCGTCGTCTCCATTCATGAATATGGTCAGAGATGTGCATGGTGTTAGTCTGACGAAGGGATGCCAAGAGTTCAGTACCTGTCTTGTATCGAAGGGGAAGTTGAAAATGGGTGAGGTAGGACATGGCAAGGGAGTTGAAATCTCGGAAGGAACCACACAGTAACTCAATATACCACTTGGTTGGTGAGCCCGTAAGTGTTCGTTGGAAAATATGAAAATGTATAGAGTCGTCCATTAAGGAGTTTGATGAGAACCATAAATGGAAAGTCATTACATGATTATTGGGATCTTCTCCAGCTTTGTTGTCAAATTTCAGAATATCAAAAGGGAGTTTAGCTGGAATCACTAGCCAGAAAGGGTAATGAAATATAGTATCATTGGTTAACCAAGACAAGTCTAGGAGATCCAAAGTAGCAAGGAAAGGTAGTTGTCGGTTGACCTATGGGTGATATTGGTGGGGCATAGGGACACCAGTAGGACCGTACACTGGGTTAGGTGGATAGTTGTAGCCAGTGGGTCCTCCTGCATAGGTTTGTTGCTAACTAGAGTACACGAGATTCGAGGGGGTTTGAGAAACATATGCAAGCGGAGGATAACCAGATGGGTTTTCAGGATTATAAGTTGGATTAGGTGTTTTCGCATATGGGAGGTAAAAATTTTGTCCATAAGGAGGATATATATTAGTTCCTTTAGAGAGAGGAGGTTGTTGTAGACCTTGAGGATTATATCCCCCAGAAAACTATGGGTTTCTTGTGAAAGGGGTGTTCCACGGATTGGGAATTTTAGACACATTATGTCCAGAAGGTTGATGATGGGCTACAGTATGAGGCTGCATTCCAAAACAAAGGTTTCCCGCCAAACGAAGGTTGTCCTCTGAGAGGAGGTTTCCCGCCAGCATAAGGTGGACTTCTCAAAATTTGTTAACCAGATGTAGATGACTGATCGGTGCCGCTTAATGGATTATAGACACCAAGACCAATTCCTCTGGGTTGTTGGACAGGTATAGTACTTCTGGGTATAACCTAGGTAGTGTTGACAATGGGGGTATTTAGTGCTCTTTACCCATGGGGAAGTGACGGAGAAGGCCTAGATGACAGTGGTGTACCAATGGGATCTTGGCTAACCACTATGTTACTGGTGGGTATGGTTGCAATGTGAGGGACCATCGTAGAATGGGTCTTCTAGAGAGAAATAGTGGAACTTGGACCAATAGACTGCATGTTTGGATCAACAGATGGTGTGGTGGAAATAACGGTTGTACCCGCAAAGTGATCTAAAGGTACAATGTAGGTAACAGATGTTTTAGGAATTTGAGATATAACAGGGATATCTACACCGATTCCTAGTCCGTAAAGATCTCGCACCATGCGAGGTGTGCTTCGAACTACGTCAACAGTCCAAAGTGGGTCTCCGACTTGAGGGCCTATATGAGATCCAGTTGGAATGTCAGAAGGATCAATAACAATAAGTTCTCTGACCGAATTCAGCTGGATAAAACACCTCTCATATCTCACAGGGATGTGAAAAGCCTCTAGAGAATCCAAAACACTTTGAAAATTTTCCAAAGAGGTGGAAACTTCCTCTTGTGAGGATATAATGTCGTGAACCTCGCTTTGTTGAGTAGTGCCCTTTGTATCATGAGGGGCTAAAGGGGTAGAATCTTGCATATTTTCCGGAGGAAGTCCCTGTACCCTACGTGAACGATGTGGAGAGTCGATGTTGGTAGATAAAATTAGATGAAAAAAATCTATGTCCAACTAATGAAAAAGGAACAACATGCACTAATCAAATCTAGGAATCAAACCAAACAAACAAAACCTTTTCTCGAAGACCACACTAGTTGGTGATGAAATCCAACATCGTGTGATTACGTCAAGAAGGGGCTAGGATATGGTGGAATAGTTATGATCGCGACCTACTTAAAGGACTTGTGCCTTGGTTCAAGATTCCACACAGTAATTGTGGATTTACCTTCCAAGGAGCCTGAGTGAGTTTGACCACCGTCTGTTCCAGGTACATCAAAGACTTCCCTTCACCTTCACCTTGTGTAAGTACCTAAAGATTATGGAAACTAAGGACCCCAACTCACAGTCAGCCCCTGGGAGGGTACAGTCTATAGTACGGTCTGAACGTATGAGCAGGATAACGAGTCTGAAATTCCTTGAGAGAATTGAGAAAAAGTGGACCGGTAGAACTCTAGAGGACCCATAATGGATTCGAAGTTCACAAAGCACCAAGAACAAATGAAACCAACTGAACCTCAAGAGGAACCCTCAATATACAATCCGACCACTACAAACAGTTGAACCATGGATGGATAATCTTTGTAGCTCTCCCAAATGGGACCTCGTGGGTAACCCCTGTGTGAGAGGGGGATCCTATAAATCCTATACAACAATTGGAGTTATCTATCCCTATCGCAGGATGCTAATATTTGTTTTGAATACTTTGGAGAGTTGTACTCATAGCCTAATCCAAAGTTCTAATCCTAGTCTAATGTTGGTGGAAGATCCTAAAAACAAAATGTTCTACATAAATTTTAATTAGCGTTAATTTTGTAGTTGTTCTTTACTCAAGGCTGTATGAAAGTGAAATTGATGGTGTTATGACTCATTTCCCAAAAAATGCATAAACAATGATAAGAAGTCTTTTGTTTTCACTATCAAACGCTAAGATGTAATATCCTCAATCAATTTGTTTCTCAATCAAATTCAGTGTAAAGCTAAAATTGTCATAAAATTTCTTTCTAATATCCAAAAACAATCATAAAAATGTATCCTTCTGCTTTGTGTGTGAATGATAATCAATTTGATGCAAAACTTCTAATGTCATTCAAACTTTAAGATCAACAAGGTTTAGACAATTAGAAGCAATTTTCTCACAAACAAAGACACACTCTCATTGTGATTAAACAAGAAAGTGAAAGATCATAAAATTCGCAAAAAGAAAACCAATAAACTCAAAAAGATTGAAAAAGGTTCGGACAAGACGACCTCATATATCAAATGGGATGATGCACAGATCTCTGAAATTCCTCACAAAGGTTTCCACTCAGCCAGATAAATGAGAAGAAAACAATAAGACAACTCTAAATCAACAAAGACGAAGAGTGACTTCAAGGCAAGGAAAGAAAATGTCAAAATTCCAAACATGAAGGGATCAATTCTTAGAAAAAAGAGTATTGAAGTCCAAGACAAAGATAAAATGAGATGATAAAACTCTGAGCAAGTGAAAAAAGGAAAAATTGAATGTTAGAGGAAGAAACCCTAAAGGATTTTTCACAAAATGGGGGTAGCCCTTTGGTGTAAGGAGCACCAGAGTGTTCCAATGCTCTGTGTAAGCCTAGCAAGGAGCGCCAAGACTCTGGTAACAAGGGTAGGGGGCGCTAGACTCTAAAAATTCAGGAAAAATGCCCAGAAAGTAAAAAAATCAAGCCAATTCAATCAATCAACTTGAATGTGATGGGAACAAGAGCGAATCACTCAGATATAAGAATCAAAGATAGTGTGGAGAAGGTTAATAAATGGGAAAATGACCAAAAAAATCTAGGAAAGGAAACAAAACTCAGAGCTCTTCCCCAGTGGAGTCGCTAATTTCTGTTACAGGTGAATCCTCCTGCAGAGAAGTGGATTCCTTCTTGGTATCTAGAACCCTAAAACCAAGACAGAAAGGGTGCTATCATTTTTCACTGACATCCTTTTATATCTAATTAAGCTAATATACGAACATGAAGAAGAAAAATATGTACCTTGTTAAATGGCATTTGTCTCACAAAGTCCAAGTTGAGCTTCGATCTTAAGCTCCTCGATAGGCCCTGCAGAACAAACAAGGATACAATGATCTTCCTATTCTACTGAGATTAGCCCAAATATAGATCTATCTACTGAAGACAAGTTCATGTGGAACAAACATAAAATTGAAAGAAACGAGCCAACCATGTATGTACATTAATGAGAAAAAATGAAGAATACTTACAATCCTCTAATGAAGGTGCAACAAATTCTTCCAAATCTCCTTGTCCAACCCCTTTTCACAAGTAATCTACACTAATTATGATTCAATGACATCTCACTTATGGGATCATAAGTTTGGTGTAATTATCAATCTCCATCTCCTTTTTACCATGAGGAGGCATCCTTATATAGGCTTGGAGAGGCCTAACCACTTGAGAGATCTTTGGGATAATTTGAGGATTCCTCTCCTTCAGTTTTGGATCTCCCCTAAGATCATGCCTTGACCTCAGATTCGAATCCAACCACCTTCAGATATTGAGGGGATTCTTCCCTAATTTCCTCCAACAAACCAAATTTCTCCCAAAAAAGGCCAACTCTCCCTCAAAAGGGGCACAGAGCATTGAAATTCTCCCACAGAAGAGGGTACAAAGTGCCAACACTCCCTAACAGTATGTAGGGGAACACTCCCTTCCAAAATTTACTTTTGAGTGGATTTTTCAGTGGAAAAAGGCTTTTACTCCTTGTCAATTGATTTCTCTTCTTCAAGACTAGTCTTTGAGGTGTTTTTATGATGTCATTAGAGAGACGACATTAGGGATGACTTTAAGGATGGAAATTTATATTAAAATGTAGAAATGTGGGCTAATATTACTAGTCCTTAATATGCAAAATGTAAACTATTTGGCGATAGTTTTGTAAAAATATTCAAATTTGTAAGGATTTTATATAGTTTCTATAAAATTTTGGCGATTTATAAGGTAAAATAATTTTATTCTGTGGAATTTGGGCGAATAATTTTTAGAAAAAATGGAAATTGACAAATCTTTTTTTGGGAAAAAACATGGAAAATTAGCCCATTTGCGAAATTTAGCCCCTAAAATCATTTATGGACGACATAGACAAGATAATGTTTGCGACACTCATGACACTTGTGATATTTGTAATGATGACACTAGCCATCATTGCAATGAGTGATTTTTATGTGTAACACACCAAGCTGGGTATTAAATATTCTGAGTGACATCTGGTGCTCAAGTATCGTGGTGGTATACATAGATACATCCAGGCTGAAATGGATTTTTTTTACATATCGTCCTTGGGATCGACCTATTGATATTCCGTCAAAATTGAGAAAAATCTTAAAAAAAAGACACGACAATTTGGGCTTGGGAATCCCTCACATCAAAAGAAGGTAAAGTGAATCCCCAACCCACAGAACAAAGGAAAGAGAAAATACAGATAGCCTCAACACAACCATTCTAGGCTGTGAGAAAATAAGGACATCGGAAAGACAAAGAAAGATACTGGGAAGTGATGCGACTTTCATAAGATCCCCTAGAATAAAATTGTTGATTGTCACTCAAAGAAATCGTTGGTGGCTAAGGTGAAAGCCTCCGAATCAGGTGCAGGTTTTGACTCTAGATTAGAAATAGAAAAAGGGAAATAGATCATTGACGTGAAACTGAGTACCACCGTTTCTACCACCAAGGTGTATCCTAGTGAACCATACGAGCCAGAACAAGGCGAGCACCTATTTCATTCACAGATCTGGGTAAAAGGAACCTCGTTCTACTTTATTGTTGATAGTGGTAACCATAATAACCTAGTCTTAGAAGCGGTCGTAAAGAAGCTATCCTTTTCAACAACGCCACACCCACAACCCTACACCATTGGATAGCTCCGCCAAGGAAGCGATATCCACGTCAACCAACAATGTTGCCTCTCGTACATCATCAAGCATTTCAAAGATGACGTATTGTGTGGTGTTTCTCCACTTGAATTTTTTAATGTTATTTTGGGCCAAACTTATTTATGACAACGTCATGTTGTATATAAGTCTATGCCTCGCAGTATTATTATTATTTTGAACAGGAAATTATACAGGATACTTGAAACAGTCCCATCTAGTGTTATTTCCTTGATCTCTTCCAAGCAATGTAGGAAGTTCATATCTGATACCGAGAAGTTTGTCTTCTTCATGATTTTCTCTCTGAGCGAGCGAAAGATTGTGTAAATCCTAACCTTGTACAATATCTACTGCAAACAGATATTCAGAAAAGAACAGAAAATATACAATGACAAATACAAACATTACACAGAGATTTTTCCCCTGGAAACCCAAACTGACAAAACCAACATATTTTATATTCATTCATAGTGTTACATTGTTTAGAATACAATATACATATAGGAACCAACGGCATCCAAAACCCTATCCCAATGACCTGGATTAGTCCAAAACTCTAATTCCTTAACCGGAAATAGAAAACCATCGGCAAAAACCATGTGCTAAAAAACCACCTAAATACATGATATGTTTCTTGAGGTAGGTGTCACGTTTCCTGAGGTAGAAAAAATTATGCCAACTATCACTTATTATTTCTCTTTAATGTATGCACTTATGCACTTAATGTATGCACTTCTCATAATATCATATGCATTGCATATAAATATTTCTTGTGTACTTATTGAATGCTAAGAATAGTGTATGCATTGATTTGAATGTATTTCATTGACCCTCGTAGTATTGTGGTATTGTTATGTTACATTATTTTCAGTTCAATTATGTCAAAAATTTTATCGAAATTGAAGACAAGTTGTTTGGATATTATTGGTCATGTTACATTGTAATATTTATATATTGTTACAGTAACTATATTGTAATTGCAACAAGTTTGTAGATACAATATGCATCTTTCTTTTCAGTGTCAAAAATTGCTTTTGTAATGTGATCGTGCAAGAAATCACAATCACATTTGTTCTACTTACATGTATTGGTCTAAATTTGTATATTGGCTTGCCTATTTTAATGGAATTTTATATTGTTTCATCTGGTTCAACAAAAAAAATAACATGTGATAAAGCTTTTGCATAAACTCAAATTTAGGGATTTTGATGCTTGTTTATTGATAATATCATGGCATGCAATCAACCATTTAGTTTCAATTGATATAATGATCTAGGTGGATATCGGTGTCCACCCACCTTTTCTGACTGGCTCAAAACAATTTTCTCGCAATTTTGGCAATTTACTATTTTTAGCAGGTTTTAACTTTCGGGGCCATTTTGAGGGCCTAAATGAAGGTTTTTCAAGTTTTAGGTTCTCAATGATAGTTAAAGGCATTATTTAGCACCCAAAATGAATCTCCTCAACGATACCTTTCCAACGAGCTATCATATGCCTAAAACGAAGATCGTATGCAAAAGTTACGACCCCGGGAAGTTGATGTACTAACTTACCCAAATGGGGCCCACATGAATTTTGGCGCTTCATATATTAGGGTTAGGTTTTTGGATGTATAGGGTTTTTGGCATTTTTGTTTATTGTAAAAAGGCCTTCAAAGCCTCATTGTAATCATCTTCTTGTGAATGCGAGTAATCGTCACATCTCTTCTCAGAGATAAGCTGTCACCATTCTAGCGAGTCTTTCACTATGTATTTTTACAGTCTTTGTACATTTCTTTCATTAATAGAAATCGTGTATTATTGTATATCTGTGTTTATGATTGCATCTCTGATACATTTATGTTATATTATTGGATATATGCAATATATATATGTGCATTTCTTTGTTATCTCTCTGCTCTCATTTCATGCCGAAAAAGAATCCAGATCATATAAACAACTTGCTCTGACTGAATAGACAAATACTAAGAACAATCTTCTAATTGACCTATATATAGAATCAAATGCAATCAAACCAAAAATAAAAAAAACACATTATTATATTTTTGTCTTAAATGAGATATTTACATTAATGTGCAACACATATGTCAATACTCATATGGAATTTAAATAGAAAACATGAATCTTGGTAAGTTCTGGATGTTTAAAACTAAAATCTATATATGGCACAAATTGTCCATACCTTTCGTGCAACAATGGATAGTCATCCATTATAATATAACTTCTCCTGGCCGACATTATGATGTATGTAAATGTACATATACACGTAATCAATTAAAATGCAAGTTCCATTAGGTTCAGTAAATCGCAAATAGATTTCATTTTGTAGTTAAGAGAACTATTAGGAGTACGGTAGTCAAGAAGTACGGGATAAAAGTGAAATAACTTGTTTGATTTCTCCATACAGTTCCTATAAAATAGAATAGACATGTTGTTTTTATAGGGATAAACATCTACATAATGCATTATGGTTGAACATATGGTTGCATGAAATACAATAGTTCACTGGTGTACATATGCACATTGTGACAAGAGAAGTTGCAGATAGTTTGGCCTTTTTCAAGCTCTTCACACATCTGTACACGTTTCACTGGTATTTAGTGATATTATAATCTACAATTAAAGTTAAATACCTAATTATATAGCCATTTCACTATAACATTATATATTGTACATAAATACCTAGCTACCACCTTTTTTTTTGTCACTGTCATTCTGGTGACTCTATTAGTGCTCTTCAACTTGACTATGTATACATAAATTTAACAATGTTCTAAACTGACTAGATCTCCTTGTTTTCACAAGAGAGATCTACAAATGAACCAAAGCATCATACTTATCAATTGTCACGTCTATTAAAATCGATTGAAAAAGTTGTCACATCCTTAGCATACATAACAAATTGTAATAACTAAATATACTTGGTAATTTGAATATGATAGGAAAATGAAATCAACAAAACGAATCATACCAGGCATAATAAACAAGGGTTGCATCATAAAACAATTCCTACCAACTCAAAAATATATAGTGAACAATTAAACTTGGTATAACTAGATGCATAGATAATGAATAGTCTTCGTCAAAAGATAATTACGTTGAAAGGCATACACCTATTGGCAATGGGCACAAGTAATCACCTTTTAATCTAAAATTCTAATATGATGGTTAACAATTGAAGATGCTGGCATATTCTTAGTCGTCCTCCCAAATCAATGAATGTGATTTACTCTTCATAACTTCCTTGTATTTCTGAATAAATCCGTTAACCTGTTTAACATTTACCTAATCATATTAAGAAATTACTGTAGAACTATATGATTGTCACGTTTAAATGATTAACCTTTGAGATTACCACTTTTAGATTTCCTCAACTGTCCAAGCGTTTCATTTTGTGGCTGCCTCTATCTTTCTGATACCTTTCGGTGTTCTCCAGCCGCAAGTTAGAGGTTGTGCTAGTTCATATAATAAAGAAAAAAAAAACATTATTGTATAAGCAAAGATGACAATGATTAGAATAAAATATAAACAATTATCATAAAAATTTGTAAAAATAAAAAAAAGACAAAGAAAATTGTTCAATGTGAAATAAAACCTAGTAATATATCATATGTGAAGAGACTTTTTCTTTGAACATTTGTTTACAAATTTGTACATGTATATCCTCACATAGGTATGATATTGTTTATTCATGTGTAATGCCCAATATACAATGTGCAATTTGTTAAATAGCTAGTTATTTAATATTCTTTATTACTTAGTTGTTAACTATTTATTAATTATTCAATTATTAATTATAAGATATTAAATAATTAATTATTTATTAATTATGTAATATTGCTTATGTTCAAAGACTTCCGCACAACATGGTTTCATAAGCATGCATTTTATGTGTAAAGGTTTTTTCCTTGATGACTTTTTTGCACTTTGCACAGGGATAACATTACATAGGTATATGGTATTATTTATTAATGTGCAATGCAAACTATGAAATATTCCAATTATTAATTATTTAATATATTATCTCACAACTATAACTACATGCTAGTATGTACATTGTTAGATATTATATATTATAAATTTAAAAATTATTTAATATTAAATATTATAGTTATTTATCAACTATTTAATATTGAAATTTGCAATGGGCTCCTCCTTAAGTGTGAAGAATTTTCTACAACTATATCTCCAAGCAGGTGTGGTTCTGTACCCTGCATGATGAGTGCATTTTTTAATGGGACCATGCTTGTGTGCAGAGAGTTTTGCATGGATATATCTCACTCACACGTATGTTTGTTGGTGGTGCGGATGAATGCATTTTTTAATGGGACCATGCTTGTGTGCAGAGAGTTTTGCATGGATATATCTCACTCACACGTATGTTTGTTGGTGGTGCATATGGTAGTAAAAATATTATTTAATTTTTATTAAATAAATAAATTATTATTATTTATTAAATAATTAATTATTTCATATTTTATTAATAATGAGTTATATGCAATGTGTGGAACCATAATTGTGTAAGGATATGCTTTATTAATTATCTAATATTGTGATGTGTAATGTGTTGTTCCAAATCTCTCCACTATTATAGTTGGAATTTGTTAAATAATTAACCACTTAATATTATTTATTAGTTATTTATAAGAACCATAGCAGTTCTCGATATACGTGCAAAAGTCTCGTGCAAAAGACTCCCACAGATACATGGCACATGTTCAAATAATTTTTCTTTAACGATTTGCAGGACTTACACACATGTATGTGTAGAGATTTTTTCTTTGAATATTTGTGTCCACCTCGGCATAAGTATTTTTGTATGATCGAAAACTTTAGCAAAGGCATATCTCTGCACAATATAGTTATGTACTCATAGATCAAATTTGCGAAGGTTTTTTTTTTTATGAATTTTGAAGAGACATTTCCACGGGTATATCATTGTATAACTATTATTTTGTACGAGTAGATCACATGTGCATTATTCAATATTATTTATTAATTAGTTATTGTTTTTTTAATATTAAATAATTAATTATTTTCCAATTATTTAATATTGCAATGTGCAATGGGTTATTGATTATGTGCAGAGACTTTTACAAATGTATATCCCTATACATCTATGGCTCTGTATTGGTATGTTCATTATTAAATATATTATTTGTGTGTTATTAAATATTATTTATTAATTGTTTAATATTAAATATTTACTTATTTATGTAGAGAGACTTTTGTACATGCATCTTCCCCGTACATGTATCTTTGTTAATGGTGCATATATATTAGTAAAAAAACAATTCATTCTTTATTAAATAATTAATATTTAATATTTTTTTTAATTTGTTAAATTAATAATGATCCATATGTAGTGCGAGGGGACAATTGTATAGGTATATTGTGAGATTTATTTATTATTTAGTATAGGTATATCCTCGCATAAGTATGGTTGTGTATCCATACAAAAGTCTCCATACATAAGCATCCCAAAAGAATCCACACATAAGTGGTTGTGCATTGCACATTGCACATCCTTTTTATGAATTAATATCTCTATATGCAAACATATTCTTAAATATGGCAAGATTTAATATATGCACAATCTCAAATAAGTAGAAGACAAGCTTTAATATCTATGAAGACTATATAATGGACGATACAAGTATGCGAAAGTTATACATGTATGCATTACAACACTTGGTCTAATAGTTATCAAGAGAAAAAGGCATATTAACTATGAGAAAAACATTCTCAGCAATGAAATATACCTAGAATTTTTACTAATGTTATAGTATAGTATAGTATTAGTATTATTGTGTATAGTATAATATTATTTTTACTAATTTGCTTACCACCCGATGCTTCCGGTTCCTGTCATGTGAGGCCTAGACTATGGAACAACCAAATCACCCGGTTAAAGGATGCTATCAGGTCTGGAATTTCCAATTTCCAATAATTGTTATTAGTTTTTTATATTTGTCATTTTAAGTGTTATAGAGATTTATAAGTGTCAATTTCTTTTATGTAGTTATATGTATATGTGAGTAAGTCAGTTAATAGTTAATAATGATGAGAAATTTACACCAAAAACCTCTTAATAAAAAACTATAAAATTAAGTTGATATAATCATTAATATCCCAAGGAGTCACCTGGGATATTTGATATAATCATTAAGTTTATATAATCATTAAGTTGATATTTATTTTTACAATAAACTAGTTAAGTAAATCCTCTTTATAAAAGGTAACACAATATAGCTAGAAGAAACTAAATACCAAAAATTTATGATGGATACCCTAACAGAGTGAGACTTTTATTTGATGGATTAATATTTTTTATGCTGATAAATATTGACTTATGGATTTTATATCGATATATCAAATAAATCTTTTAAAAAAAAACAATATACCAAGGATGTCAAATTCCAGGCCAGGATGCCAGAAACGGGCCAATCTAGCTGGAGAGTAAACCATCACTCGATGGTTCCCGAGAGGCAATCACATCCTTCTGTTTTTGAAAGTCTGTAGGAATTTATGGTAACCCAGTCTTCTCACACAAAATTTTGTTCAACGAGTTTTGTTTAAAATTTTGTTACGAATTAAAAAAATAGTTGGAATGGTAAATTTAGTTAATTGAGCTTCTATATTTTAATTAGTATTCAAAATCCAATTAAAACTCAATTTAAACCATGTAATACAGTTTAGTTAGTATTTGTTTTAACATAATTTAAAAAAGTAAAAAAACCTAAAATGTTTAAACTATGTGCAACATAGATTAAAATTATTCAGCCCGTGAAATGATGGACAAGTGATACTTATGTAAGTAATATTTAAAAAACAAAGAGTACAGTTATCAACGGACATGCGAAATAGCCGCGATTCGCCAATGAGGACTGTGTACACTAACTGTAGTTTCAATGCCTGAGCTCAAATATATATCGGATTATCTTAATGCTAAGTAAGTATCCCAATTTGGAGCTGCCAGAAATAATGGATTCCACATCAAACCCATAAATAAGTCCCACATTCTGATTTGAAAATCAAGAAACGACATAAAAGAAAATCAAGAAACGACATAAAAGCAAAAGGAAAGAATGTATTGTATGCAGAGGTCTGGCAAGTCAAGTACCTTTCTGTATCTCTTTTCTGAATATACATTTTATCAAAATAGAATAAAGGCGACGATACACCTCAATCTTGATGAATTCTTTGTTCTTTATAAGGTCTGTAATTCTGTATCTCTTTTCTGAATATACATTTTATCAAAATAGAATAAAGGCGACGATACACCTCAATCTTGATGAATTCTTTGTTCTTTATAAGGTCTGTAAAACTATATCTGTATGTATCTGTACACTGTAGAATATGGTTGCCAAACTCTACTGACCATTATTTTCGTCATTGCATTCAGCTGGATGATCGGATGGGACGACCGGAATGCTCTCTCTGTCTCCGCTCGTTATACTCGTAGGTGAGTTAAGGGGAGTAACGGGAGATCTTGAAGATGAAAAAGGCTGATGGGCTTGGACGGGAGTCGAGAAGCCATCGGGCATTAACGCTCTTCCTTCAGAGGTTCCCTCATCCATCTCGGCATTCATCTGCCTCTGCCTGCCCGAAGATGATGTAGCTGTTGGGTGCTGCGGATTAAATTCTTCTCCAAAACTTGCGGTCTGCCCTTGCTCCGAATTCAAATTGTCATGGATCCCTGAAGTAATTCGGTCCGAGATTGTAGCCGAAACCTGATCTATTCTAGCGGATTCCAAAACTGGCTGTACCGGTTCGACGTCGGTTCTGCAAAGAGGACAATTGGAAACCGAACGTAACCATTCGTCAATACAGTGTACATGAAAAGAATGCCCGCATTTGGGCAGACGCCGGGCTATCTGATTCTCCTGCAACGCTTCGTGACAGACTGCGCACTCATCTCTGAAATTTGGCGATTCATAGACATACATGGGCGGAGTACTTACTATCGTAGAATCCAACCCCAAATTCGGTGGCCTAGACGGTTCTTGTCCTGTTAAATGAAACGGAGGATGCTCAGGAGATGATCTCCGCCGTCTCCGTCTGAAAAAATCAGCACACCCTCTCCAAATCCGTCTGAAAAATCCGTCTCCCCAAATCCGTCCGGCACGATCGTGCAGCCAACAGACAAATACAACCGCAAGAGCAAGAACAAGAAAAATTATGGATAGTAGTATGTTTCCAAAATCAGGAGGAGCTTTCCAGCTCATGGCTGAATCCTCAAATTCTGCTGTATGAAATTGAGCGCTTTGAAATGGCACTGGTCTGGGGAAAGCACAAACCTCTGGCCCAAGCCCACACAACTACTAAAACTTCCCGCAGATTCACATATTACATGGTCTTCCTTCAATTTATCCAGATAGGTAGCGCCTCTGATCCTTCTATGATTCCAGAAATGACAGAAAAGGTTCTGAGTCTCAATGAAGAGAACCGTGCGGGCCGCTCCTTTAATCGTTTGACGAACCGACAGGATGCGGGATGATGTTGGTAGCCAAGACTCATAAATAAGATCGAATCTCTCGCCACACAAATTCCTAGATCAAGTCATTCGCTCTACTTATAAACGCTGGCAATAAGGTTTCACAAATTAATTCGACCGAAGATCTGACTACCTAACTTGGAAAAAAAAGACATGTAATGAAGTTTATTAAAAAAAAAAAAATTTTTTTTTTATTTGGGCCAAAGTTAAAAAGGAAAGAAGTAAGAAAAAAAAAACTGGTAATAATTAGAAATCTAAAAATTATTGTGAGGAATAGAACTAGAAAGAAAATAATAAATAGGATCAATAGTGATATTTATATTATCTGTTCAGCTGAAACTTGGGAGCATGAAGAGTGTAAAGTCTCTAACATAAAGGATTTTTCTTGGATCTGTCTTTTGTTATTTTGCCCCTATTAATTCTTACTCTCTTCATAAGAAAACACCTATATAGAAATTGTCCCTATAATAATTTAGAACCAAGATATTTATAATTGAAAAATGAAGGTAATAGCTTGAAAATGAAGGTAATATCCTTAATGTTACTTTTAATGTTAGATTGTAATTAACCAAGCTTACCTTTAAGCAATGAATCCAACCAATCAAATAGTAATTTTTTTACCTTTTAAATGACCTCATGAACCCAAATCCCCATCATAAACCTTTAACCCTAAGTTTAAACTTTTCCATGCATAAGAGCTTCATTGAAGAGAATTTTAATAATCAAAGACAAGTACTCTTTGACAAAAGTAAAGTTGACATTTTCTTAAAAGATTTAAATAGTGAATTACATCTCCTAACTTATAAGGACAACATTGAAGACCTCCATCATAATTTTACAACTACTCTTTCCACTTATGTTAACAAATTCTCTTTCAATGTGTCTTGTAAAAAAAATAATAGAACAACCAACCCTATGTATGATAAAGAATGTAAAATTGCTAGGAAAGTCATTATGGTAGCATTCTAAGGAGTCCTTGAAACTTGATAAGATCAATATGTACAAATCCTTATTTAAAAGGGAAAAAAATGCACTATATCAATAAAAGGAAAGAACAACTTTCACAACTCTCTAAGCTCGATCCTAAGAAGTTATGGAGGAAAATTATAAGCTACAATACTAAAACCAATATTTTGTGTTGTTTTGTTGACTTTAGAAATATTTTGATACGATTCCCAGGAAAAACCTTTGGGATAGGTTGGAAGAGATAAAAATGCCTTCAGAGTTGAGGGTTGTTGCAATAAGGTTGTATGTGTTGAGAGTTGGGTACCTTGGAAAGTGGTCCTTTGTGTTTGTGAGTCTCTAAACACAAAGGGGGAGACTGTTACCCTGATTACTTTACTTTATGATTCTAATTTCACTTTGACTTACGAGATTTAAGTCAAAAGTTAAATGTGTCACTTAAGTCATTAAAGTGGCATTTAATTCACTTTGTGGGAGAGTTAAAGGACATAAATCAAACTAAGGAAAGTGGGTTTCCTAAGTGAGATTTTTGGATTAAATCTCACCTGTTGATTAGACTTGGCTAGATTGGATTTAGGCCATTGATGTTTTAGGGTTTTACCAAAGGAGGCTAAAGGAGGCTGACTTTTAGAGACTTGGGTGAGGAGAAGGAACTGAACAAAAGAGATGATGAGGGCTTGGAGCACTTGGGCACATTCTTGAGAGGAGGAGGGTGCACAAGGGAGAAGGTTTAGCCACTTGAGCTTGGAGGGCACAAGAATTGAACAGTAGGGTGCTTCCATGGAGTTGGGCACACAACTCTAACAAGGGGCACATTCTAGCATCGAGGGCACATTTTAAGGGAGTAGGGGCACATTCTAGGAGGAGGGCACATTCTCTTAAGGAGTGAGTAAATCTTGGAGAAGAGTTTTCTAAGCATGCAGAGGGTTCTGAGTGAGAGGGGCGCACCCAAGGAGTAGGGGTGCACCATTTGTGGGGTTTGTACAAGAGGAGGACACACCAAAGAGAGGGGGCGCACATGTCAAAGAGATTCACCAAATATCTCAAGAATTCTTCAAGGAGGGCACATATACAAGTGGGTAAAGGAAAAGACATCTCAAATCAAAGGTAAGAAGCAAGGTAAAGAGGCTAAGGGTTTAGCAAGGAAAGAAGGGCGCACCAATGCTAAGGGTACCTTCATTCATGGGCTGGTAGGCACATCATCAAGGGACTCCAAAGAATCCATGATTGGTTGCTATTGTACCAGGTTCACTTGTTGTAATTATTCTTTGAGATCTCCAAATATATACATCTAGTCCAAAGTGGTTTTCCCCATGGGGGTTTTCCACGGTCATTTTGACAAAAAACATATGTGTTGATTTCATGCATGCTTAGAAGTGTTAGAACAACATTTAGAGTTGTAAATATTCAAAGGAGTGTTATGTGTTTTGAGTTATATTGTATGTGCTAATCATTGGTATGAAAAAGATTTGCAATGGCACCTCAAAAGGACACTTAACCACAAAAAATTTAGCAGCCTCATAGTATCTCGTTTCTCTTCATGGTATAAGAACCCTTGGTGGCTAAACTTGTTGATTTCTAGTGCATTCAATGGATAGTTTTGTGACAACTTAGTGGCATATTTTTGGACAACGTGTTGACAGAGTGTGTGGACAACTTGTGGGCAGATTTGTTGAGAGTCACAAAACTGATTTTTGACACTTGTGGACAACCTTTTTTCACACCTGTATGCACATAAGTGAGGCTTATTTTTGACAACCTCTTATCACACATTTTTTGTCACTAGTGAGGTTGTAGTTATACTGCCTCTTTTCACACCTATGTTGAAAGGAGTGAGGAAATGTCCTTGTGTAGTTTTAGCATGAGTGTGAGATTTAGTGGAAAACCATGAAGGTGTCCCAGATGCGGCCATAAGATAGGCTAGATGGAGCTAACAACAGGTCCCCTTGGAAGAACATGATCACTTTTGTCTTAGAGGACCTTGAATTATAGAATATAGTTCATGCTCCTGTTGTTATCCCTCCTGACACTACTCCCATGTTGGTGGAAGAGTTCAGGAAGAGGAACATCAAGGCGAAAAGGACTAATTCTGACGGGGTGAGATACCATGCCATTCCACATTTTCATGGTAAATACTATGCATTTGATATGTAGGAGTCTTTATGCAAGATCTACCACAGTCCAAACGAGAACCAGAATACGGTTCTGTAGGACAGGCTCAGGAGCATTCAGATGCTCAATTCTGAGTCAGTTACATCATTCCTTGGTAGATTCACTAAGATCAGAGATGATCTTGCAGTCATTGGAGAGATAGTGGACGAAGACTTTATGGTGAGGACATCATTAAACAACTTTACCAAACGATGGGGTCCATTTGTTTGAGGCATTGTTTCCCGAGAGGTTATGCCTACTTGGGAGAGACTTTCGGATGGTTTCGTATAGGAGGAGACAAGACTCACATTAGAGTCCTTAGGACAACAACGGATTAATAAGGGTGATGAGGACCTTTATCTATGGACTAATGAAAAGAGGAATACCGACATAGGTGCTAGACAGGGTCCCAAGGGAGGGGACAAACCACAATAGATTGGCAGTGGGAAAGAAAGAGACCTGAGGACAATGAGATGATTTTCTTATGGAGAGATGGGTCACTATGTAGAACAGTGTCCCAAGAAGAACAACAAGAAGCAACAAGATGATTTTGCAGCAACAATAGAGGAGATTCAGTTCGATACATAGTTTGCAAAAGAGTGTGCATTTGCCAGTTATTTGTCAGCTCTTACACCATCCAACACTAGGTGGGGAGATAGGTTTGAGGAGGAACGATTGACTTAGAGTAGTGATTCAGAGGGAGCTCAAAATCAGTTTTTGTGGACACCATCTTCAAGGGTGATTGGTCGACCTGGAACAACTTTAGTTTTAGATTTTATGAGACAAAGGGTTGGTGCAGGGGCTTTAGAGTATCAGAGATTGATGAGGAGGAGGAGGGAACCATGGAGGCTTGAGCCTCACTTGGATATGGAGATGGTTAGATTCAGTTTTGGTTCCACTTTAGGTGTAAGTCACTTGGTGAGAGGCCAATTTGAGGATCTCGGTGAGATGTCGAGATCCTGATACTCTTGGTGAGATACCAAGAGGGGGAGACTCTTGGTGATATGCCAAGAGAGTGACTCTTGGTGAGATGATAATAGTATATTTTATGATTCTAATCTCACTTTAACTTAGGCAATTTAAGTCAAAAGTGAAATATGTCACTTAGGTCATTAAAGTTACATTTAATTGACTTTGTGGGTGAGTTAAAGGACATAAAGAAAAATAAGGAAAGTGGGTTTCCTAAGTGATATTTTTGGATTAAATCTCACCCATTGATTAGACTTGGCTATATTGGATCTAGGCCATTGATATTTTAGGGTTTGGCCACAGGAGGCTAAAGGCAGAAAAAGGGTAATGAAGAGGCTCATTATTCACTTGCTCACTTGAGAGAGTTGGGTGAGGACAAGGAAGTGAAGAGAAGAGAGGATGAGGGTTTGGAGCACTTTGGCGCATTCTTGAGAGGAGGAGGGCACACAAGGGAGAAGCTTTAGCCACTTGAGCTTGGAGGGAGCAAGACTTGAAGAGTAGGGTTCTTCCATGGAATTGGATGCACACACTCTACAAAGGGATGCATTCTAGCACCACGGTCACATTCTAAGGGAGTAGGAGCACATTCTAGGGGGAGGGCACACTCTCTTAAGGAGTGAGAAAATATTGGAGAAGAGTGTTCTAGGCATGGAGGAGGTTTTTTGTGAGAGGGGCACACCATTTGTGGGGTTTGTACAAGAGGAGGGCACACCAAAGAGAGGGGGTGCACATGTCCAAGAGATTCACCAAATATCTCAAGAGTTCCTCAAGGAGGGCGTATCTACAAGTGGGTAAAGGAAAATTCATATCAAAGAAAAGGCAAAAAATAAGGTAAAGAGGCTAAGGGTTTAGCAAGGAAAGAAGGGCACACCAAGGCTAAGGGTGCCTTCATTGATGGGCTAGCAGGAACATCATCAAGGGACTCCAAAGCATCCAAGATTGATTGTTATTGTACCAGGTTCACTTGTTGTAATTTTCATTGTTGTATTTATTCTTTGATATCTCCAAATATATACATCTAATCCAAACTGGTTTTCCCCATGGGGGTTTTCCAGGGTCATTTTGACCAAAATGATATGTGTCAATTTCATGCATTCTTAGAAGTATTAGAACAACATTTAGAGTTGTAAATATTCAGAGGAGTGTTATGTGTTTTGAGTTATATTGTGTGTGCTAATAATTCGTATGAAAAACACTTTCAAGGGCATCTCAAAAGGATACTTAACCACAAAAATTTTAGCATCCTAATAGTACCTCATTTCTCTTCAGTATGAGAACAATATTTCCAAGTTTAAGAACATTAAGGGTTGGTTGAAGAAGATTAACTGCAATATTGGGGTCAAGCAAGGTTGTCCCTTGTCCTCTACCCTTTTTGGCATCTAGATTGACAAGTTAGGATATTGCTTGGAAGAAGTAGGTTGTGTCAACCCTACTCTTAATGGTATAGCCATCAATATTCTTATTTATGCTGATGATATTGTTCTTATTGTGATAAGTCCCTGTGATCTTTGAAAGAAACTAAGACTCCTCTCTGAGTTTTTCTCCAATATGGGTATGAATGTTAATACTGACAAGACTAAGGTCATGATCATTAAATATGATAATAACACTTGTGATACCTTTGTATATGAAAAAAACAACTTGAAGGAAGTGAGTTCATACAAATGTCTTGGAAATGATATTCACTACAAGATCAACTGAAATTATAGCATTGAGAAAAGGATTATTGGGAGATGGAAAGTTTATTATGGGATTGAAAACAATTTTCAATCAATGATCTTTGGATATGGGATAAGAAGAAAATCCCCTTTTAGACTCTTATTACTCCTATTATTCTATATGGATGTAAATTCTAGGGATGCATTATATCTCGTGAATCCTGGAGAAAGATAGAGCAAATCCAAAATAATTTTATAACCTATAATCTCAAAATTAAAGGAAATATGCCCTATCCCATCCTCCTCTTAGAGAAAAGCCTTTCCCTCATTGAGAGCATGACTATGAATATATACCTAATGTATACGAACAAGTCAAACAACATGGAAGACAAGAGGCTTCCTAAAATTTCTTTAAAATCTAGTTGTAACCAATTTAAACTCAAGTGAGGATGGCATAAATATGCCTAGTCTTATCTTTAAGACATTAAGGAATAACGGAAGACACCATTTTGCATAACAAGGATACTATTAAAAACACCATTAAATCAAAATTTAAGGAGAAAATGTGGTGTGAAAAAGAGTTAGATGAAAAACAAATTAAGGTATTATAAGGATGTAATCAATCCTAATCGAGAAGATCAAAATTATCTCTATGTTTTGACAAGTGTAAATAAAAAAAAATCATTTCTAAGATAAGAACAAATCACCATGAGCTCCATAGTGAAATTGGGAATTGGTCAATTCCTAAAACTCCACGAGATGAAAGAGTATGTCTCCTTTTTGACACTAAGAAGGTTGAAGATGAAAAACACTTTCTCTTTGTTATGGTAAATTTCGGCGCACCCCATGCAACTTGCTTGGTTGGACAATCCATTTCCCTATGCAAACTTGAAGTCCCCTTTTGTACTTACTAGAGCCAAAAAATCATACTTTTCCACATATAGGTGCCCTACTAGTTATACATCATGCGTATACGCAGGTTGCACCACTATAGTCTGCATATATCGAGTTTCATGCTCAAACTTAAACATTGTGTCGGGTTTCCATGTCACATCACGAGATCCATGATCCTTGACCTTCCATATACTTGAAACGTTCGGACTTGGCCCTTCAGTTATATTTTAAGGCTATAAATTGAGCCATATCCAAGCCATGGAAGAGGAGAGAGTTCAACTTTTGAGAGAAAATATACTCTAGATAAATTTTCTCTTCACATTGAGTCTCCATCCCTTTATACTTTAAAGTCTGAATAGATTTTTCATCCCCCAAGCTCTTCCTTCTTTGATGGAAAACCTCATTGTCTCATTTCTATGATCTTTCCATTGGTGGAGGATTGAAGTGGTGGAGGTCCAGCTGGAAGGGACTTAGTTTCGTCAGTTCCGAGACGTGCTAACGTGAATGTTTGTCACTTGTATATTTTTGTTGATTATTTTAATAGAAATACTCTTTTCTCGTCTAATTGATATATTGCAAATATTTTAATTATTATTACATGGACGTATTTGTCATGTATGTTAATGGATTATGCTATTTTATATGCTAACATTAAATATTATCACCATATTCTTGTGTATCTTGGTTATTGAGGACAAGTTGCAGGTATAAATCTTTGAGTTGCGGGCTCAATGATGATCTTCATCGAACGTTTGGAAGAGATAGCATCTTTATATTGTATTTTTATCATTTTCATTTATATAGCATACTTGGGATTAGAGTTTATTTCTACAGTCATTCCATCTATTGTAGTTTACCCCATGCCATAGAGAGATTCTCCTCATAACACAATTGGTTACCATACTAGGGATTAATCTTATGTTTTTGGGTTTGTAGTTTTTTCCTCCTTGACTTGCTCTATGTTAGCCCGAGTTTCCTTATCACCTGATTTTTTGATAGCCTATTTTTACTTTGTATCTGAGTTTCTTAGAATTATCCTTTCCCTGACAGTGTTTTACTACATATACATGGGTTTTCCCTTGACAAATGAGTACATACACGAGTTGTCCTTCTATAGGGCACGTATAGATGTGAGTTTTTCTCAAACAGTCACGCACATCAAATTTTTGGATTACTGGTTGAGTTTGGATGGTTGTTGAGTCTTCTCGGGTCTCTGTCTTAACAGTTGAGTTCCTGCAGAGTGATAAGAAAACCTTCTTATTGTTTAATTTTCGGACGGTATTATTTCTTATCATATTTTTCATTGGTTGTCCTTGCATCTTGGTCTAAGTGTTTTCTTCTTCGTATCCTTCTTGGCTTGTCTATTTTTTATTGCAGTAGGGTCTGTATATCAAGTTGCTATTGAGTCCTTGCATTTTCATTTATTTATATCGAAAATACAAAAAACAATTGCTCATTTTTGCATTATAGCATTTGCTCTTTTGGGTTCTTAGTATTGATCTTGATACATATGGAAATATTTCATTTTATTGAAATTGTAGAAGTTTCATTGAAATTTTCATTTTAAAAGCTTACCATCTTTTGAGAATTTAAGATTAGGACTTATGTTAAGAGCCAAATATCAAAATAACATAAAACAACCTCAGAATAAGTACTCAATGCCTTGAAAAAGAGATAATTTCAGATAATAAGACTTTTCGAGGGGCCATCTCCTTATACACCACATAAATTTCTAAATACGAGATGATTCCAAATGAAAATGTTTCCTTGGTATATATAGTAGACTAGGAGGTACAATTACAACTAATGGACCCAAGACAACATAAATAAAATAACATTACTAATGTGATATACCCTAATTAAGGAGGAATGTGCCACTATATAGGGATTAACATGCCCCTCCCCTTTAGTCCAGTGTTGTCCGCAATGCTTGAGTAATTTTGGATGCTTTTGTATAAAAGACTCATATTCCCAAGTGGATTATTCAACAGGTAGTTTCCTCCACTTAATGAGATACTCTAAAATGGATCTATTCCTTAGCTGACAGATTCTTGTGTCAGTGATAGCCTCAGGCTCCAATATGGTTTTTCCTTCCTCATCAATTTCTGGAAATATAGTTTGAATCAGGATATTGTCACCTATAACCTTATTTAAGCATGGAACATGGAAAACTGGGTGTACTCGCGAAGATGCAGGCAACTCCAACTTGTATGCCATAGTACCAATCTTTTACAACACCTTATAAGGGCTATAGTATTTTGGTGATAATTTATTATCCTTCTTAGCTTGCTTGAGGGAAATATGTTTGTATGGTTGTAGTCTTAACAATACCCAATCCCCTACTTCAAAACTTCTTTCACTATGATGTTGATCTGTTTGTTGTTTCATGCGATTATGTGCCATGTTTAGGTTGCCCTTTAAGAGTTGGAGAACTTGTTGTTCATGTTCAATGTGATATTCCGCTACTTGAACCTTAGATTTTTATTTTAGAGAAGAAGTGATGCAAGGTAGGTGGTATCCATAGAGTGCCATAAATGGTGTCTATTTCGTTTCAGTATGAAAGGAAGTGTTATACCACCATTCTTCCAAGGGTAACCATTTGAACCATTATGTTTGTTTATCAGAGACAAAGAAACAAAGGTATCCTTCAAGAAATTTGTTCACTATCTCGATTTTTCCATCGGATTGAGGATGATAATATGAGATATGATCCAATTGAGTATCCAAACAAGAAAATAATTATGTCAAAAAATGTCTAGTAAAGATGGGATCTTTGTCACTTACAATAATCTTTGGGCTTCCATTTATCTTTTGAACTGTTTCCATGAATGATGTGGCAACTGTACTGGATTTGAAAGGATGAGAGAGTGCAAAAAAGTGTGTGTACTTGGTCATTCTATAAGCAATCACCATGATGGCACTCTTTCCTTTACAATTCGGTAACCCTGTGATGAAATCCATGGAAACCTCCTCCTAGAGTTGACTTGGGATGACTAATGGTGGTAAAATACCTGGGGTCTTAATTGTTTCCACCTTATTTTTTTGGAAAACCAAACATTCTACCACAAACCTTTGAACATTAGTTTTATGGCCATCCCAAAAAAAATCCTTCTTGACCCTATGGTAGGTTTTCAAAAACCCCAGTGCCCTCCTACCATAGAGGTGTTGATCCAAATTTTATGAGAAGAACCAAATGAATATAAATTATTATTATTATTAACAAAGGAAGATAAGAATAACATAGATACAAAAAAAATTGGTTTCTATTCAATAACAAAATTTGTTGAAACTATAAAATGTAATGGAAAACAAGCTTGCTAGAATGGTGGCGATTTATCTTTGAGAAGAGATGTGACGATCGGGCTCATTCGTAAGAAGATGGTTACAATGAGGCTCTCCAAGAATTTTTACAATAAAAAGGAGATAAAGTGCCAAAAACCCTAGACATCTAAAAACATAACCCTAGGAGATGAAGCACCAAAATTCACGTGGGCCCCATTAGAGTAAGTTAGTACATCAACTTCCTGAGGTCGTAACTTTTGCATACGATCTCTGTTTCAGGCGAACGATAACCTGTTGGAAAGGTCTATTTGAGAAATACACATGTTTCCATTTATATCTAACTCTTTCTATATTTTGATTGTGGTGAGCCCTAAAAACATTGTTTAGGGCCTCAAAACGACCCTAGAAGTCGAGGACTCGAAAACTAGAAAAAAATTGCCCAACTGGAAAACTGCCAAAATGATCCATTTGGAATAGGTGGGAGTCAACCAACATCAATATGGATCAATCCTCCCCCCCTAGGAAGCAATGGTATCAATTGGGTTGATTTCCCCCATCAGATGAGGAAATTTCTGTTGAATTTGTCCCCGAGTGAGATATTTTCCTTGGTGCAAGAGCTGTCATTCTTTGACAACTCAATAAAGTTGGATCCTTCGCTCGTGAGTAACATTGACCTGTGTGACCACAATATGATCATTGGATTCCTATTTCATTCATTCAGGGTTGAGTTACGTGGGTGTCAATTATTCTACTATCTCTAAGGTGTCTAATAATGGTGGGAAATATGGTCGAAGGTGAGCCATGTTGAACACTGGGTGCAGACCAAGGAAAGGGGGAGTGATGAGCTCAAACGGATCATCACCCACAACCTTGGTGATATTGTAAGGTCCATAACAAAGTGGGATAATATTCTAATGGGGCCATGTAAGGTGTTCTTTGTGTAAGTGAAACCACACTTTGTCTCCCACATGAAACTTATGTGGCACCGGATGTTGATCATGGCACTGCTTGTACTTGGCATTGGACTTATGTAAAGTATCCTAAACTTGTTGGTGGATGTGTTGGATCTGTTCTGTGAACCAAGAGGATTCGTCAACTTCAGTTGTATCAGGAGATGTGTTGGTCGGGGTGGCTACAAGAGATAGTGCAAAATCCATGGGACCCAGTGGTTTGAATCCCAAACCGAATTGAAAGGGGATATGGCTAGTTGATCTATGTAGGGATTGGTTGTAGCCTTAATGAACATATGGAATATTCTCATCCCATGTGCAGTGTTTCTTGGAATTTTACATGCATAGGATATGTACAATCATTTGATTGACAAACTCAGTTTGGCCATCTGTCTGGCAGTAGATTTGTTGAGCTTGGTGTCCAGAAGTGACCAGAGGCTCCAGCAAAATGTTCTGAGGATCTGGATATCTCGATCTGAGATAATATTTTGTGGTATTCCAAAATTTACCCATACTCATTCAAAGAATAACTTGGCAGTGGCCTCTGTTGTGATGCTCTTCTTTCAGGCAACCATGATCACCATCTTGGAAAAGAGATCAACAACCACAAAAACATAGTCACTTCCTCTCTTGGTGTATGGAAGACCCAACATTTAGTACATTGATATGGATTCACATGGTTTGTCAAGAGTAGGCAAGGGGGTGTATAGGCCATGTTTCTTAGTGGTCGGTTTGGAAATAGCATAGAAAGTGCATGACCTAATATACTTGTTGACATCCTATCGAAGTTTCGTCTAGTAGAAATGGTTCTGTAGTACTAACACTGTATTTTTGACATCGAAGTGTCCTGCTACCCGAATGTAGTGGGATTCCCAAATTATCTTTGCTCGCTCACTTTATGGAACACAAATATGGCTCATTCGACACAATAGCCCATCCTGAAGATGGCAATTAGTGGGAAATAAGTTTGCTTGCAACATTTAGTATACAATGGTGAAGTCATGGTCTTTCTCATACATGTTGGGCCATCAGGAGGCCTCGTGGCCTCAAGAGTCTATCACTCTAGTGAGTGTTGTGATTGGAGGTCGACCGAGGCAATCAACGAATCAGTTGGTACTTCTTGTTTTATACATGATGTTGAGGTGAAACTGCTGCAAGTATGTGGACCACTTATGTTGGAGCTCATTCTATAATTTTCCTTATGTCTACATGAACTACAGTGGCTTATGATCCATGTGGATAACTTTATCCTTCCTAAGAATGTAATTTTTCCACTAACAGCAGGATTGCACAATGGACTACATTTATGTGTTGTAAGTATGGTATTTACGGACAACATCTGCTAGTGTCTCACTGTGATAGGCCATAGGGTGGCCGTTCTGAGTGAGAACTGCACCCACAACATAGTCTGAAGCATTTGTCTTGATCTCAAAGGGTTGTTACAGGTCCGGTAATGAAAGTACTAGGGATGAACACACACGTTGTGTTAAATCATTGAACGCTTGTTTTTGGGACAGGCCCCACACAAAGTTTTCCTTACCACCACCCCTATTTACTTGGTTCAAGGCCCATGTAATATGGGAGAATCCAAACATGAAGTTGTGATAGAAATTGGTAAGGCCTAAGAAGCTTTGAAGCTAAGTGAGTGTGGTTGGGGTTGGCTAGTCACAAATGACCTAGATCTTGGCTGGGTCCACATGCACACCATGTTGATCCACGATGTAGCCTAGGTATTAGACCTTGTCCATGCCGAAGGATAATTTTTCCAAGTTGGCATATATCTTTTGCTACCAAAGGGTGTACAAAGACCATATGAAGAGAAATCCCAAGACTTTGAGGCATACCAGAAAGAGGCCCTGTATGAAGATGGAAGAAGATAACATGGTGGAGAACCTCCAGTACACAGCAAAAACATGGTGAATATTTTTCTATAACAAAGATATTGTATCAAGATGATTACTCAGAATATCAGATCTCATGATGACAGAAGAAGTTCCACATGGATATGTTCCAGTTTTCCAACAATGATATACTTTATTAATCAGAGATACATAAAGCCTTCAGATAAGACCAGTGTTCCAGACCGAAGTACATTTGAAATCAAGCATTACATTATCCTTGATGAAGTTTAGAAAGGAGAAAGTGGTTCTCCAATACATATCTCCACAGATGAGCAAATAAGCAGACATTTTGATAAAACTTTTGTTCAAGATGAAAGAGTTTGCATTCTCAAGATGGAGCTCGTGTAGACGAATTCCTTATTGAAAAAGGAAGAGATGACTCTCAAGTTGGGAGGGAGCACTAATGTATTATTGATTTATGGAGAGACATTTTTTAGTTCGAAAAATGGTCCAAGATGAGAAGATTCTTTCCGGTTCAGAAAGTGGATTGAGATTTATGACGAACATACATTTTCTAGTTCAAAAAATTGTCCAGATTGTTGATTTACAATAGGCATCGACTTCCCATTTTGGTTAACATGGGGACTGGTCTAGGGAAGTATCTCTTCTTGAGGGTTACTCAAGAAGAATGTCTCGCCTCACTGGACAACGGTTTCTCATTATGGTTAACATGAGGAATTGTTCGTTTTGGAGGTTGGTGTAGGACAAACATTTCCTCTTGTGGTTAACATGGGAAATGGTTCGAATAGTCATTCCTTAGGGTAGATTCATTCTCTCCAAGTTGCACTTTGTTTAGTGTTGGAGGAATGGCCCAGGGTGGGGAATGGGCCAGGTTCAACAATCAAGGACATACATTCCTTAGGGTAGACTCATTCTCTCCAGGTTACACTTTGTCTAGTGTCAAAAGAATGGCCCAGGGTGGGGAATGGTCCAAGCTCAGAAATTGGGACAATTATTCTTCCTTACTTGAGAAGAATAGTCCAGATAGCTCATCATTGATGTCTTACCTTTTTTAGGGCAACTTCTCTTCCAAGATCTCACAGATGTGAGTGGAAGAATGGCCTAAATGATTCAGTTTATATCATAACATTGTTTTTGTGCAGGTTGATATCAGATGATTGTTATGAAGACTGTATGTCTCTAGACAATAGATGTATAATACTATGGTGGATGTGTTCCATTGTTTGTGACTATACATCACTCATCAAGTACCTATGTGCTACTTGGTGTGGTAGTGTACCACTGGATTGTAGTTGTGTACTACTATGGATAGACACAGTTGTGTTCTATTGAATGATATTGTTCGGATTACCTTGAAGACTATCAGCAGTGTTGAAAATGATTATCAGCTAGATGAATGATCAATGAACAAAGATTTCCCAAGATAGAAAATGGTTCAGAATATTTATTCTTTTAGATTGGAAGAATGGTTCTTGTATCACTTTGTGGTGTGAGTGACTTATCCAACATCGTGTCTAATTAATCAGATGGAGTATGGTATCAAGAGATGATATGGCTGATGATACTGATGGTGATGATGGTGCTCATGATCTAGTCATGATATAGTCTATGTTGATGCTACTGAGTGAATGGTATGTTCGTGCTCAATACCATTACGTGTAATACCTCCCTAGATAGGAGGGAGTGTTGATATTATGGTAGCTACAGGAGGTATTTACCTCCATGTGTAAACCTAACGAGAATAGAATACTCCGGAAAGAAAGAAGAAACCCTAATGAGTTGGCTAATAACCCTAGAAGACATGTTGGCTCAAGAGGATAATTTATATTAAATTATCAGCCACCAAGAGAAGAAGTTGGGCAGAAGAATTAATATATATTGAATAGATAGATACCCAGAATGAGAATTCGGCCCAAGTAGTTAGCCATAATTAGTATAAATATAGGAGGCCAGTTCTCATTCTGCAAGGCAGTCTCAGAATTGCAGAGCAACAACTTGTGTGCACTGCAGTGCCTAGTCTTCTGTGTAGGTTTGAGGAGAGCTTTCATTGCAGTTGTTGCAACTAGCAAATCATGTTTGGCTTGGACTATCTGATCATCTCTTGTTGATGCACTATCCTTGGGGAAAGGTGCGCTACCCTCTGTTTGGCTATCTAGCCTAGGGTTTGCTTCCAGAATGATTCTTTGTCAAGGTTAAGGTGCTCGAAGGGTGGCTTCAGCCTATGGTTGGGTGACAATAGTATTGTCAATGGTAAAACGAGTACATCCATTATATTCTAACAGTTATGACTCTGCAAGAGAAGTAAATATGAAAATAATGCAAAGTCCTAACTTTTAAGTTTCAATGAATGATATGCTTGTAAAAACCAATGCAATTTTCCAATTCAACTCTGCAATTCTAAAGTAAAATGCAATCTTTCACTATATGCACTAAGCTAATGAAAAATACTCCAAAATACAAAAATGCCAAGTAATGCAAAATGCCTATTTTTTTTGTATTTTCAATGTAACAAAACTGAAAATGCATGGACTAAAAAAAAAACTTGATATATAACCCTACTGTGTATAGAAAAGTATAACTCAAGCAGTCTACCAAGCAACAAAACACCCAACTCAATGTACAAAGACAATAAAAAATGAAAAGATGATGAGAAAGACTCCACCCATAAATTCAACCAAAAGAGGGTTTCATGTCATCTCGCAAGCACTCAACAGGCACTACAGAGACCTAGGAAGACTCAGGAAACATCAAATCCCACCCAACAACCACCATACCCAACAAACAAGCAAGGAAAACTAATGTACACGATTGTTCAAGAAAACAGAGCGTATATATGCATCTTGCAGTGAGATAGCCAGCATATGTACACAAATTTCAAGGAAAAAGGAGCTTATATGCTTCAAAACAAGGCTAGGCAAGGGAGAAAGGCTGAAAACTCAGACCTAGAGTGAACAATAACTGTCAAGCAATGATATGACAAGAACCACAATAGAAACGAGAGAAATCTAAGGAGAAAAGTACTCCAAACCCTAAGAATGAAGATTCAATCCCCAGTATGGTCACCAATTTTGTTACGAGGAAAATCTCTCTATGGCTAGGGTAAACCACAATAGATGAAAATGACTGCAAAAATCAAATCTATCCCATAAACATGTTATATAAACCAATATGCAAGCGAGATAAGAAAGAGGCCCACCTCCTCCAAATATTCGATGAAGTCCACCGTTGAGCACTTAAACTCAAAGCTATATACCTGCAACTAGTTCTCAACAAACAAACAAAGCAAGCATATGATGATAATATAAAAGTTTAGCACATTAGATAGCATAATCCATTAATATACATAACAAATACTCCCATGGATAATAACTCATATATTTGCAAGATATCAATTGGATGGGAAATGAGTATTTTTATAAATAAATGATCAACATAAGTGAAAATATTACAGACTTCTATGTCGGCACAATATAAAACTGAGAAACTAAGTTTCTTCTAGCTGGGCCTCCACCACTTCAATCCTCCACAAAAGGTAAGCTCATAAGAGAGAAACAATGAGGTTCTCAATCAATAAGGGAAGAGCTTGGGGGATGAACATTGTGTACCAATGAGCAATTGAACAAAGGCCATATGAAGAGAAATACCAAGACTTTGAGGCATACCAGAAAGAGACCCGTGTATGTAGATGGAAGAAGATAACTTCATGGAGAACCTCCAGTACACAGCAGAAGCATGGTGAAAAGTTTTCTATAACAAAGATATTGTATCAAGATGATTACTCATAATATCAGATCTCATGATGACAAAAGAAGTGCCACATGGATATGTTCCAGTTTTCTAATAATGATATACTTTATTGATCAGAGCTACATAAAGACTTCAAATAAGATCAGTTTTCTAGACCAAAGTACATTTGAAATCAAGCATTACATTATCCATGATGAAGTTCAGAAAGGAGAAAGTGGTTCTCCAATACATATCTCCACATATGAGCAGATAAGCAGACATTTTGATAAAACTTATGCTCAAGATGAAAGAGTTTGCGTACTCAAAATGGAGCTTGTGGAGACAACTTCCTTATTGAAAAATGAAGAGATGACTTTCAGGTTGGGGGGGATCATTGATGTATTATTGATTGATGGACAATCATTTTTTAGTTCGAAAAATGGTCCAAGATGAGCAGATTCTTTCCGGTTTGGAAAGTGGATTGAGATTTCTGACAAACATACAATTTCCAGTTCGAAAAATGGTCTAGATTGTTGATGTACAATAGACATCGACTTCCCATTGTGGTTAACATGGGGAGTGGTCTAGGGCGGTCTCTCTTCTTAAGGGTTAATCAAGAAGACTGACCCTCCTCGCCGGACAACGGTTTCTCATTGTGGTTAACGTGAGGAATGGTTTGTTTTGGAGGTTGGTGTAGGAAAGACATTTCCTCTTGTGGTTAATATGGGAAATGGTTTGGATAGTCATTCCTTAGGGTGGATTCATTCTCTCCAGGTTGCACTCTGTTTAGTGCCGGAGGACTGGCCCATGGTGGGGAATGGTCTAGGCTCAGGAATCAGAACAATTATTCTTCCTTACTTGAGAAGAATAGTCCAGACAACTCATCATTGATGTCTTACCTTTTTCAGGGCAGATTCTCTTCCAAGATCTCATGGATGTGAGTGGAAGAATGGCCTAAATGATTTAGTTTATATCGTAACATTGTTTTTGTTCAGGTTGATATCAGATGATTGTTATGAAGACTGTATGTCTCTAGACAATAGATGTATACTACTGTGGTGGATGTGTTCCATTGTTTGTGACTATACATCACTGTTCAAGTACCTGTGTGCTACTTGGTGTGGTAGTGTACCACTGGATTGTAGTTGTGTACTACTATGGATAGACACAGTTGTGTTCTATTGAATGATATTGTTCTAATTACCTTGAAGACTATCAGCAGTGTTGAAAATGATTATCAGCTAGATGAATGATCAATGAACAAAGATTTCCCAAACAAAAAATGGTTCAGAACATTTATTCTTCTAGATTAGAAGAATGGTTCTTGTATCACTCTGTGGTGTGAGTGACTTATCCAACATCATGTCTAATGACTTAGATGGAGTATGGTTTCGAGAGATGATACGGCTGATGATACTGATGGGGATGATGGTGCTCATGATCTAGTCATGAAATAGTCTATGTTGATGCTACCAGGTGAATGGTATGTTCGTGCTCAAGACCATTACTTGTAATACCTCCCTAGCTATAGGGGAGTGTTGATATTATGGTAGTTGGGGGAGGTATTTACCTCCATGTATAAACCCGATGAGAATAAAATACTCCGGAAAGAAAGAAGAAACCCTAATGAGTTGGCTAATAACCCTAGAAGACATGTCGGCTCAAGAGGATAATTTATATTAGATTATTAACCTCCAAGAGAAGAATTCAGCCAGAAGAATTAATATATATTGAAAAAACAGATATCCAGAATGAGAAGTCGGCCCAGGCAGTTAGACAGAATTAGTATAAATATAGGAGGCTAGTTCTCATTCTGGAAGGCAGTCTCAGAATTGCAGAGCAACAACTTGTGTGCAGGTTTGAGGAGAGATTTCAATACAGCTGCTATAGCTAGCAGATCACGTTTGGCCTAGACTATCTCTGAGTTAGGGTTCGGACTGTCTGATCAGCTCTTATTGGTGCGTTATCCTTGGGGAAAGGTATGCTACCCTTTGTTTGACTATCTATCCTAGGGTTTGCTTCCGGAATGATTCTTTGTCAAGGTTAAGGTGCTTGGAGGGTGCCTTCGGCCTATGGTTGGGTGACAATAGTATTGTCAATGCTAAAATGAGCACATCCATTATATTGTAATAGTTATGACTCTGCAAGAGAAGTAAATATGAAAATAATTCAAAGTTCTAACTTTTAAGTTTCAATGAATGATATGCTTCTAAAAACCAATGCAATTTTCCAATTCAACTCTGCAATTTTGAAGTAAAATGCAATCTTTCACTATCTGCACTAAGCTAATGAAAAATACTCCAAAATACAAAAATGCCAAGCAATGCAAAATGCCTATTTTTTTTGGATTTTCAATATAACAAAATTGAAAATTCATGGACTGAAAAAAAACTCGATATATAACCCTACTGTGTATAAAAAAAGATAACTGAAGCAGGCTACCAAGAAACAAAACACCCAACCCAATGTATAAGGACAATAAAAATTGAAAAGGTGATGAGAAAGACTCCACCCATAAATTCAACCAAAAGAGGGTTTCATGTCATCCCACAAGCACTCAACAGGCACTACAGAGACCTAAGAAGACTAAGGAAACATCAAATCCCACCCAACAACCACCATACCCAACAAACAACCAAAGAAAACTGATGTGCGTGATTGTTCAGGAAAACAGAGCATATATATGCATCTTGCAGTGAGATAGCCAGCATATGTACATGACTTTCAAGGAAAAAGGTGCGTATATGCTTCAAAACAAGGCTAGGCAAGGGAGAAAGGATGAAAACTCAGACCTAGAGTGAACAGTAACTGTCAAGCAATGATACGACAAGAACCACAATAGAAACGAGAGAAATCTAAGGAGAAAAGTATTCCAAACCCAAAGAATGAAGATTCAATCCCCAGTATGGTCGCCAATTTTGTTATGAAGAAAATCTCTCTATGGCTAGGGTAAACCACAACAGACGAAAATGACTGCAGAAATCAACTCTATCCCATAAACATGTTATATAAACCAATATGTAAGTGAGATAAGAAAGAGGCCCACCTCCTCCAGATGCTCGATGAAGTCCACCATTGAGCACTCGAACCCAAAGCTATATGCCTGCAACTAGTTCTCAACAAACAAACAACGCAAGCATATGGTGATAATATAAAAGGTTAGCACATTAGATAACATAATCCAATAATATACATAACAAATATGCCCATGGATAATAAATCATATATTTGCAAGATATCAATTGGACGGGAAATGAGTATTTCTATAAATAAATGATCAACATAAGTGAAAATATTACAGACTTCTGTGTTGGCACAGTTCGGAACCGAGAAACTAAGTTCCTTCCAGCTGGGCCTCCACCACTTCAATCTTCCACCAAAGGTAAGCTCATAAGAGAGAAACAATGAGGTTCTCAATCAATAAGGGAAGAGCTTGGGGGATGAACACTGTGTTCAGACTTAAAGCACAAAGGGATGCAGACTCAATATAAAGTAAATAATTTCTCCAGAGTAACTTTGCTTTCAAAGTTGAATTCCTTCTCCTTTTGCATAGCTCGGAATTGGCCCATTTAAAGCCTTCAAAATGGAACTGAAGCGCCGAGTCGAAACGTTTCCAGTATATGGAAGGCCAAGGATCACAGATCTCTTGTCATGACATGGAAAACTGGCATTTAATTTTCATTTTCTGGCATAAATCCCGATGTACGCGGGTTGTAGAGGAGTAGCCTGTGTATATGTATGTTGTATAGTGTGCAAGATGGGTACATGTGGAAAAATATTAATTTTTGTCTCTGGATTTCATCAACGGGGAAGATAAGTCTGCATAGGGAAATGGAATAAGGCTCTCTATGCAAGATTGCATAGGGTGAGACAAATCTTGCTATAACAGTAACCCTCACACTTTTTTCTTCGTTTTTTTAATGTGCTCTTCTAGCACCTACAAATTGCAAGTTTGTCTCTCCAGATCAATAAAATTATGCTTTTTTCAGAGGAAACACATATATGTTATAGATATATTTAATTTGAAATCATGTCAAAGATTTTCAACATCTAGTGAATTTTATGGACCCAATTTCAAGTTGATTATATTTTATTTTAATATAATAAAATTTGATATTTAATAAATGTATAAAAATAGATTTAAATATATGATATTTTTTTCTTCTTAATAAGAGATTAAATTACTAATGTTTGTCACATTGTGATGTCAGGGTATGTGTGTCACATTGCAACAAGAGGATATGTTCATCACATTGCAATAAATTTTACATCTTAACACTAAGTCTAATGAGCAAAATGATTGACTTATAAAATGTTATCAACATTTTCAACTTCAAATTGTTTAAAAATACACTTAGTAATATATTTGTTATAAATATATTTAATTTGAAATTTTATCAAATATTTTCAACATCTAATTAAATTTATGTAATAATTGACTTATCCTAAACAAAATTTATGCACCCAATATCATGTTAATTATATTTTCTTTTAATATAATAAAATTTGATATTTAATAAATATACAAAAAAAAAATTAAATATATGATATGTTTTTTCTTCTTCTTAAAAGAAGAAATTACAATAAAAATAATATATGTATTAATGGTTTTATGTATAAAAATAACTTTAAATATTATTAAAGATCACGTAAAGTAACTTTAATAGTTTTATGCATAAGAATATCACTAAATATTCTTAACCGGTTTTATGTATAAAAATAACAGTAAATATTATAAAATGGTTTTATGTATAAAAATAACGCTTAATATGATTAGAAATCATATAAAAGAACTTCAATAAAAACGACAA
>SNQJ01S0029717.1:59843-75684 GCA_010110895.2 Picea sitchensis | reverse complement strand
TCATCAAAACAACAATGAAGTCACTCATGGCACTGAATTAATTTCACAGCACTCCAGAAGGGCAAAAAACTATACAAAGTAACCAAAAATTGAAGGGCGCTTTACAGCAGCTTGATGCGCGCGCACATGCGCGGGACAAAAACATGTTACTAGCGCATGCGCGCTCGACGTGGGACTGTCAACACAAAAACCCGCGCATCTGCTAATACGACGCATTAATTGCATAGGTCGGCCTCCCGACCGCCTACGGACCGACCCCCAAGATGATTTGACTCTCAAATCAGAGCCGGCTCTGCAAAATCGGTGGATTAATGACCTAAATAAACCCTAATGCACCCCTATTCACACTTGGAGAAGGTTACGTGACCGCCCGGGAGCTTCTATAAAAGGCCGTGAGGATTCACTATTTTGGCAAGGAATTCTAAGCACTTTTATGTTGTTCAGATGGTTCAAGGCTCCTCCTTTGACAACAAACCCATCAGCTGCATCACCCAGAGTTCTTTCATTGTTGTGCGCAGTTCATTTCATTTGTAAGGAAAACATTGTGTTGAGGGCCCCGAAGAGCCTTCCGCTGGAGGGAGAAGGAACCCCTGGTCTCTTTCTTCAACGTGCTCTGGTTTCATTAATACACCAGCTTGAAACCATTGATGACCCCTGTGTCTTATGTTTGATGTTTTTTGTTTATTTTCGTAGTGTTATTTGTTTTCAGTTGATAGTTAGATTGTAGTTTGTTTTGTTTCTGTTAACCCTTTGCTCCACAACTGTTCTACTCTGCTGAACCCAACAGGGTATGCAAGCGCTCTCCATTTGCTCACCTAGTGACCATTTGAACGCGAACAGTGTTGATGAATTTAACCCCAAATCTTTATGATTAGATTCATCCAACAACTTGGCTAAACCTTGGCCTTTAGCTAGCTTAGTGGGTTTTATTTCCAGATCAAATTTGAAGATTTTGGCAATCCACTTGCTCCTTATCCCATATATGTTAGGCTGAATGAGAAAGTCCTTCACAGAAGCTGAAGCAACATACATAATGATTTTTTAATGAAAAACATAGAATCTAAAATCTTTGAGATGTTTCACCAAGGCATAGTCATGCTTCTCCATGATGGCATATTTGATCTCTGCATCCCTCAATGCTCTGCTGAAAAATTAAATAGGTTTATCAAGCCCTTCAACATTCTTTTGCAATAAAACAGATGCCACTGAATCAAAGTAAGCAAAATAAAAAATCAAAAAATCCTTGGAATAATTGAGATTGATTAGCATAGGTGCCTCAGTCAGTTCCTTCTTGATTTGGTTGAAGGATTTTGTAGATTTAGTATTCCATTTTACTTCGTTCCCCTTCCTAATCATGGTTGTGATATGCTTCACCAATTAAGAAAAATTTGAAACAAACCTTCTTAAAAAAATGATTTTTCCCAAGAAAGACTACACTTATTTCCTGGATCTCAAGAATGACAAGGCCTGGATTGCTTCAATCCTGTTAGGATCAATCTCGACTCCCTCAGTTGATACAATGTGTCCCAGTAATTTTACTCCTTCATGCAAAACATAGACTTCTTTGGATTTAAGGAGAGACCAAACTTCCTGCATTTCAGGAAAACCCTTTTTAAATGCTCGCAGTGCTCTCTTTTTGATCTCAAGAATACTGTAATTTCATTCAAATAGATGACCACTAACTTGTCCTTTTCACCAATGAAAGTGATATCCATGGCTCTCGGAAAGGTCTCCTTTGCGTTCATCAATCAAAATGGAATTTTGGCATACATGAATGTACCCCAAGGAGTGGTGAAGGTTTTCTTTTCTCTTTCCTCAAGTAGGACTGAGATCTGATTGTATCCTGAAAAGATATCAATCATCGATATCCTTGATGCGCCAGTTACCCTTTGTAACATGTGTTCCATTTTCGAAAAGGGTTAATTGTCTTTCTTTGAGCTCCTATTCAGGTTCTTGAAATCGATACACAATATGATTTCCCCACTCTTCTTTCTCACTAGGACCAAGTTGGCCACCCATTTTGAATATCTCAAAGGCATGATGATCTGGGCATCCAACAACTTCTTTACCTCTCTCTCCATGACAGGCAGTAACATGGGATTAATTTTCCTTAATTTCTCCCTAAATGATTTGGCCTCCTCCTTCAGTGGGATCTTATGATCAATAACACTGGTATCATATGTTCTGAGGTCTTTATATGTCCAAGTGAACACATATATATTTTTTTTAAATAACTCATCATACTCGATCCTTTGTTTCTTTGATAGGATGCTTGACAGCTTGACGGATTTCAGATCCTCTTCTATGCCAATATTTCATTAAGCTATGTTAGCATCATCAATCATCCTCTGAGCTTTCACTACCACATCATTATTGTCAAATATCCTTTCTAAAGGGACTATTCCCCTTGGAATGTGATTTCTTGGTAACTACACAATATTATGATCAACGATTTTCTTCAAAGATTCATCAGCACATGGGTGACTTTGAGAGTCAGGATCCCGGTCTATATGTAATGCAAAAAATTCATCAATAGCTTCCAAGAACCTCTTGATCTCAAGATCATCCTCAAATACCTTCCAATGCTTGACATTGTCAGGTATTGAGAGTCTATATTTTACTTCTATATCATACCTAAGCTTGGGTAGTAGAGGGACTTTGAAATTGCTTGAAAAAATAGCCAAAGAATCAACCATTGTATTCTCCACTCTCGGAATGAATGAAACATTGAAAGACAGGAAAAACTTGTCAATGGGGTCCCATAATTCATTTCTATAACTTCTGAGCCGAGGGTGTTTGGCCTGATACACATTTCTAACCTACTGGACAACCAAAACAACATCGCCAAACACTGATTTATCTTTAATCCCCATGTCCTTTGCAACCCTCAATCCCAGAATAAGAGCTTCATATTCTACCACATTATTGGTAGTTTCAAATTCTAACTTATATGACAGAGATATGGTTTCTTGAGTAGGGGAAACAAATACCACTCTAGAACCATCTCCTTCTCTAGAAGAGGTTCCATCAAAGAACATTTTCTACACAGAGGTAATTGGAGGAGAATATTCATAGAGAGTAATGGATTTTTTTATCTCAAGAGGAGGCTCAGGGGCATCGACGAGCTGTAATAAGATGGATCCCAAATCAGTGTCAAGTGAAAATATAGGATGGTTGATGGGATCTTCTTCATCATTGATAATGTAGGCCAACTGAGCTTCTTTGTACAATCTTCTATGCTCCCCTCCAAATACTGGAATGGTAGCATATGTGAGGTCCATTTTTAATGTTCCCCTAAGTCTTTTTATACAATATCTTGACAATAGCATGCCAAACTTGGGAGGAACATCAGCTACCATGATATCCATGACCATACTTTTCATGGGCAGTTGGAACAAAGTCACAACCATATCTTTGATGACCCCAAGACATTGCACTCTCCTTGAGTCAAAATAATATAAATCATGATAAGATTTAGTGATTTCTAATTTGAGTTATTCCATGACAGTTTTGGGCATGAGATTATGAGACACTCCACATTCCATCAGACAGTTATGCAACACATTATCATGTATATTCAAGGATTTATATAGGGGAGGGGATGAATCATATCTACATTCTACCATAGGACCCAAGATGACTGTGGGATTTTCATCTTGGAGATTCACTGAGTCTGTGGAATGGCAAGATGGATCAGGATGCAATGGTTTAGAGAGGGACCTTTTGAAGTCTTCGTGCTTGACTAGCTCTGAAAGGGGTACTGGGATTTTGATTTTCTGAATTTCATGCTCAAAGCTAAAGGAGGAAGGGCGCTTCATAATTTCTCTCACCTCTAGGACAGGGTCTTTGACTATTGGTGGGGGATTCTAAGATTTCCTTTCTTTTCTATTGTTTGTTGCGTCTTTAGTAGGTGTCTCTACTCTATAGGGTTGATCAGGGACGTCAGACTTCCCTTCTTTCTTCTAATACCGGAGGTTTTGTTTTTTGGGACCACTATTTTCCTTATCCCCTTTACTCAGCTCGTTTACTTGGCTATCTATGAGGGACTCTTTGTATGAAGATTGGGTCAAATGGGGAAATGGGGAGGTGTCTCTGAGACAATGGATTTTGGGATCGAGCTCTTCTTCCTCCCTTTCCTCATCAACAACAAGGTTATTTTGAAGGGGATTCTGGACCTTCTGGTCATTTCTATCTATGTCCCTTATCTCCCTTGGCATAATATGATGGGCATTGTTATTCGGCCTCCTGAAGTTTCCTCTATTATCAACATTTTGGGCAGCTTTATAACCTTGCTTCCCTTCGAATTTCATCTTCTCCATTTATGCAGACAAGGACTTCACCATCTTGGTTAATTCATCTACTTAGGGGTGAGATGTGGAAGAACCAAAGGTTGAGGCCTCAACTCTTCCTCTTCCTTTGTTTATGTTGGATTTTCTCCTAAGTATGTCAACCACCAATACGTTGGAATCTAATTCCTGGGCTGCACCTTGCATAAGAGCCAAAGAAGTATATCTTCTTTCCCTCAACAGGAGGAAGAAATTGGGGTCAAGGGTGATAACATACATGATCTTGGCAGAGGCCTTTGTAGGATTTATCTCAACAGGGATTTTGTTGTACATTTTATTGAATCTTTTGGAGAAATCAGAGACTCGTTCTCCCTCTTTTACCTTTAGTGATCTGAACTCTGTGATATAATACATAAAATATTTTTTGTCCCCCCACTGCATTAAGAAAACATCATCTAGAGATTCAATCCCAACAATGGATCCAGGGGTCAATCCCCTAATTCATTTCCTAACCTCACCATAAAGGCTCTGGACACAGACTCTCATCCAAACATATTCATTTTCAATATTCAGATTTTCTTCATAACTGTAAAAGGAAACCAAGTTCTCTTCAACAGTTATGTCTTCCTCTCCAATGAATTTGGGCATATACTTTAGGTAATATCCAACAGGGAGAGCATTCAAAGGTTAAGGAAGGACTAGAGGGGCATATCTTGTAGCCACTATAGCATCCATTCTGTTTCTAGGGGGATTGACACCTGCCATAGGGATGATAGGTGGAGGAGAACAAAGAGGGGAAGGGGTTCAAATAGGGGAGACTGGAACTGAGCTTCTGAGAGGAAAGGGAAACAATAGAGGATTTGGAGAAAAGGCTAAAGGGCTTGAAGATAAAGCAGTTTCCATTTCTACAAAATCAATAACTCTAATAGGAGAAGGAGTAATAAAACCTGGAGTAGGAAAATATTCCAAGGTCTGGGGTATAGAACAAGGTACAACTTTGGGGAGAGAGGAGTGACAAGGATTTCTCCCTCCAAATCCAGACCAGGAGGGGAAAACTCAACAGGAACACTCCTAAACTTTAAACTTCGAGAAACTCCAACAGATGGTATAATAAGAGAATGAGACACAAATATCAGAGTTTCTAAAGGATAACATTGAAAATGATCAGAAATACCCGTTTCAGAAGAAGTACCTTCTCGAAGGGCCTTTCCCTTTCTCATAATCTTCTCTGGGTCAACTTCAGGTGTTGCTAAAGGAAGTTGTGGAGTAGACCTCATGTGTCTGCCTCTAGAAGCCACAACTAAATCAGTGGAGTCATTCGTGGATTTACCACGGTGGATTCATTAGGTGCACGGTTGCAATATTTGATGTACTAAGTTCTGATGCACCTTTAGAAATAGAAATATTTGTCGTTCAATCCCAAGGAAAATCATCAATTTTGTCCCCGACAGCGGCACCAAAAATGTTAGCACTAGAAGTCACCTTTGGATTTTTGCAGAGGTAAGCCTGATACCCATCAGTTTTATGTCACAATGAATAGTTTAAAGGTGGTATAATGGATGCAGACTCAGGATGCTATCATTCTAAATCATAAAACTGGGTTGGCACACATAGGAAATAGAGGTCTTAATATAACTTCAGTCAGTAATTTGCAGTATAGTGATGAGTAAGGGTGAATAAATTAAGGAGAGTGAAGTGGTCTACTATGGACCTCCAGTATTCTAGTAGTCAGAGGAGAGAAGAAATCTAAAGAAAATATTTTATTGGCTTAGAGAAACAAGGAACTAAATGAAATTATTATGAACTAATATTAATCATACATCACAATTCGATAAAAACTGCCCAACTAGATCTTCCATGCTCAGGTCATTCAACGTTGGAAGGAAAACAACAAAGATAACTGCTTAAAACTGGTAGTAATGTCACTGTGATCAAACATACACCACATAGAAATAACTATCCTCGAATGGATATTCCATTCCCAAGTGTTCTAATACAACTATCACAAAGGGACGAAAAGAAAGTGAATTTCATTAAACAAGAAGTCTCAGATACATATCATAACCAGAGAACCAACAATGTCACTAAAAACTTTACAATCGGGAGCTCAGCTCAACCATCGACCATTACAAAATATAAAAACTGAGTATATATACTCAAATAAACTCGCCTCATACATAAACACACTCTGATCACTACATTCAAGGATCGACATCTGCCTCTTCTTTTGTCAGACCGCACCTGCATTCTTCTGTCAGACACGATCTCTGATCGGTATGGCTCTGTTAGGGAAATTTACCCACAGGGGTACCACAGGCTGACCACTCCAGAACCTCCATGCCTTATATTGATGGGATGAAACGAGGTTTCATCCACCTTCTTTATTCTCATTAAATTCTTTTAGTGGGATCAGGACGAGGCCTAATTCCCATGAGTGTTCCATGTGAACTTCACAATCCTTTCTGATCAATTCTGGCATCTCAGGGATACGCGGTTGTTCTCCTGTAACCAACTTGGGTGCTCCATCCTTTCGTGCAACTTATTCTTATCGCCCCATGTGGCCACAATCCATGATCACATGCTTATCGTGCATGATATTTTGGGGATTCTCATCTTGGGAGTTTTCACTCCCCTTGATTTCCAATGTCTTAATGCTCAATCTCGCAAGAAGACCCATCCAAATCAATGGTCTGATCTCCTTTGATATTACGACCACGATCATCCCCTAGAATAGCTTCAACCTTCTAACATTCAATCCAACACTTACTTTCCTTTGGCCCTATATTCCATGTGACTATAGGTTGTGATCATGGGCCCAACCTTCGGGTTCGTCACGATCTCGTGTTTCGCAAGTTCACGAGGTGCTTCATGCTGAAACCCCCGAGTCACAAAATTGTGATCCCTCAGATTGTGTGCCACACGTCCTCTCTGATTAGATGACTCGGATCAAACCATCAGACTTTAGGGTCTCAGGACTCCAGGATATGGATTTTCCTTTACGATGAGAACCCTGAACTCCCGATTCCCGATCCTCCAAAAATCACCGATGTCAGATCGACGGCCCTCAGCTCTTCATGGTCAGATGGCCCAGATATTCCCTTTCATGAATTGAGACTTCACGATTCTTTCAGAACAATTTATAACATTTGACCTACCGATTCCCATGCTCGCTTGATTTGAGTTCCTATTAAACCGCTCTCAGCGTTGCAGCCTGTGACAATGAAGACTTGGGCAACAGAGCTTGGATTTGGGAAAACAAATTCTCAGTGGTGGAGATAAACAGGGAAGTGATCGCCTTTAGAAAATATAGAGAAACTCATGGATAATATTTCTCAGGGAATTTTGACAGGGAAAACTAGTCGATCAAAAGGATGATTGCCAACAAAAAGGAAAAATACACGCCGGAAGGAAAGATCTATAATCAGGTCTGCAAAAAGGGGAAAAAATAGGAAAAATCACAGACTTAGGCATAAAAACACAACACGCCAGAACATGATGATATTGAGCACTAACAGGTGCCACATGTCATAGCCACATCAGTGCGATGTCATCCAGTATAGGTGGAAGCATTCCATGTGGATATTATGTCATCTGCCACGTGAGCATAACAACAAATCAAATATTAGAGGATCATAGGAGAATAGTAGTGTTGAAGTCTTGGTTGTTGGAAATTATGTTTTCACTGATGTTAAAGGTAGACATGACTATGAAAATCATGGATTTCATTGATGTCACAGGTAGGGGGATCATGGATTTCATTGATGTCACGGGCAGAGGGAGACTGACTATTTTCAATGATAGGTGGAGACTATGAATGTTTATAAAAATTGATGAGATTTTGTGTATTCAGTTGTCATTGAGGTTAAAGAAGCAACCAAGGAAATAGAACCAGATAGAGGAAGTAGAGAATACCCCTATGTGATGATGAGCATCTGCGTAGGTGACTATGCCCTATTGGTTGGGACCTTCATTTTTGGGTTGAAGATTATTCAAGATGGACTACAGTCCCAATTTTGATCAAACACAAGTTTCACAAGATACATAAAGAGATGGAGAGTGGAGAAAGTAAATAAACAGAAATCAGTTGCAAAAAGGGACAATGCAACACCAATAAGGAAAAAGTAGTTACAACAGAACAAGAAAGCATGTGATCCCAAATCCAGAAGATCCCACTCAACCTATATATTAGATGCATACTATTGTAAAAGGGTTGGTCAGTTGATATGGTTGGGTTGGCTATTGTGGTTGGGTGTAGTCGAGAAAAGGTTTTGTAATTGTAATTTGTATATAGTTTTGGGAAAAAATATAGATAGAGATCTGTGACATGAGTCTGGAGTGAGAAGTTTGTAACAGAGTACTAATTTGTATCTTTGATATTGTATCCGAGAAGATATGATGATAATAGATGAAGAAGGACACACAATTTTGAAATATAATGTGTCATTATGTGATTATTCTTATGATTAGTCTCTTTATAGTACTTATTTATGATTGATAATATCAATATGATATCTTTCTATACAAATGATTTCACAATTGAGTATATTTAGTTCCAGTATGAATGATTTCTGATATGTTTTGTAGTTAGTCTATCCTGCACAAGATCATGGTGAATCTTGAAGCTTCTGGAAACCCACCTAAGTATTCTCCTTTCCCTTCCCTATCTTTCGGTATTGGTTGCAATTTGGGTGAGACTTCTTCTCTTCAGAGGAGATGAAAATTCCAGCACTCTAGACTACATGGTTCCTTTTGTTGGTAACCTGAGAAGGACCCTGGTATGATCAATTCTGCACCAACATTATTAATCTTCTACAAGAGATAATATTTTATTGTGCAGTCAACTCAAATGAATTCATGTATGAGAAGGAGATTAAAAGCTGAAAGATATGACCCTAAAATAGAGAAACGATATCGGGGGAACGAGATGGTGGAAAAGAGCCTTATCATTTTCTAAATAATTACAGGTTGTGGAGGATCGATGGTGCAAAGGATGTCCCAAACATTTATAATCCCAGTAAGGGAGTCAAAGTAAAATTTTGAAGGCACAACAAAATCATTTCCACGAAATCTATATATCCCACATGCATAAGGAGAATCAATTTCAAAGGGTTTATATTGAAAAATATGCATTACATTGGTTGAACAAAAAAAATGAGATATGGAACCCCATGCAAGGAATTATCTTTTAAGTTTTGGGGAACACGTTATATCAAGTATCGATGTACCAATTTGTTTTTTGAAAATGTGTTGTGAAAATTTTGGGGTCTCGATGGCATAATAACCTAGTTCCCCCATAAGTCTAATATCAACATATCAGATATCGAACATTGGGAGAAAGTAAGTTCCAACATAATGCCAAATTTCCAGGGGCCCGATACTCGATATGATAATTTAAATGTCACATCGCAGCCATGTCAGAGCCACAAAGAGGCCATCATCTTCCACATAAGCATCCAAGATAGTACAAAAATCCATGTAGACTCCACATAATATATAGTTTCCATGTCAGGGCCACATTAGCATAATCTCCTGGGTAATATATAGCATATCGGATGACCAGAGAGAAATATTGAAGTGTTAAAGGTTCTGGAGGCCCAGTTCCCCGATGATATGGTATCACCATATTAGATATCGAAAGAGTAGAATGTTAGTGCAATGTTGAAATCTCGGTGGGTCGAAAGGCTAATTCCCCAAAGGGCCAGCTCAGATGCCACATCAACACCACATCATAACCATGTATGTAATGAAGATAGTGCCACATGTCAAGTGTTTAGTTAGAATGGAATATGAAGAGTCGAAGGAAGTGATGAAATCATGACCAAAACATGTTCCTCGTCATCTAATACACATGGAAAGGAATCCACATAAAATACCACGTCAACAATATCATGTATCGGATACCAAAAGAATGGAGGAGCACGATTTTGTTGAAGCTCACAGGGCCAGGTGCCACGGTGGACACCATGTGTTGCATTGTAATTGTGCCAAGTTTCATAAGAATATTAGAAGACATGAGTACCGATATATAAGATATCGGAAGAATGAAAGTGCATGGTTAAAGGCCCGGGGGTTTGATATCCTATGGGCCCAATAGTCAAGTACTCCAGTGGTCCTGATATCTGAGGAACGTGGAAAAAATTGATGGCTAAGATTGAATCAAGGATTAGATCGAATGGTTGTGACTTAATGTAAGGATAACACATCAACGGTTGAATTTTGATCAGGAAACTAATTAGATGGCTGGTGAGAGTTGAGGTCATGTTACATTTTTTGGTGAGAAGGGAACGAGATCTACGATGGACATTTAATCCGAGGATTGATCGAATGAATGGTGAGGGATGAGGTTTTTGTTGTGTGTTTTGATGGGTAGATAATAGATTGATGGACAAAATTGATTCAAGGGACTACATCCAACGATTGTTGAATGATAATGACCCATGAAAATATCATATGAAGTGGAAGAATATTGAGACTGATTTTTGTGGAGGAGTTTTGATAGCTCAGTTTGAGGAGATCTGGAGCCGGACCTATGGACATATGTTTTGGGGGTATGGGTATTTTTTGGGGTATGGAATGTGTAAATAACACTTTCAAAATATATTTTGAGTGTGGATGTGTGAGTAGATGAAGAAAAGTGACTATTTATGTGAGGAGTTCCAACAGTATAGAACCCAGAGTGGAAGAATGGAGATGTTTTAGGTTTGAGGATGTGAAAGAATAAAAGAGAAGAAAATGTGAACTTCTAAGGGTGGCTAGGAGGTGCAAGGTCTAAGAAAATTTTGAAATCATGTAAACTGTGAACCAGTGAAAAATTTTATGACAACAGAGAGAGAGAAACATATTTTTATAGTTGAAGGCTTGAAGAAAAGTGGCAATCTGGTACTATTGGAAACTCTATGAGATTGGTGTTTCCTACATATTTGTATCTTTAAATATAGAAGTTGTAGTTCAGTTCCTACATGCTTTTTTGAGTTGGTTCTCATCTAAGGGGATTGGGGTCTCCTATGGGTTCATTCCTGCAAATAAAGAAGTTGTGGGTTGTGCCTATAGGAAGAGTTGAGTTGGTTCTCAAACAAGGGGATTGGTATCTGCAAATATTGTTTTTTTAGGTTGGTGCCTAGAGGAAGTGCTAAGTCGGTGCTCAAATAAGGAGATTGGTGTCTCCTACAAGTTGGTTCCTGCAAGCATTGTAATAGTAGATTAGTGCATACATGATCCTATAATTTTTTTTTTTTTTTTTCTCCCATTTGGGTTTCCACGTTAAATTTCAATGTGCAATGGATTGTATGGTTGTCTATTTATGATTAACTGCTATAGTTAGTAAAATAAAATATTGATAAATATTGTAAGGAAATATTTTAATAAAATAAAAGGTAGTCTTATACTAATTCAGGCCCCCCTCAATATAAGTAAGTGTGCTAACAACTAGTATCAGAGTGGGTTCCTTCAAAATATCTTGATCACTGGAAGGAACATCTGTAGCACACATGGAATATCAAGATGGATTATGCATCAATCAATATCCCTTGTTTGATGGAAGAAAATATGTATTCTAGAGCATAAGAATGAAGGTATATATGATGGAACAGACTTGCGATGTCTGGAAATAAGTTGTGACTAGATACATCCCCCCCAAAAAAACCCCACCAATAGATGTAGCATGTAGCATCCCCAACCTCACACCGGTCGGGGCATGCCACTCCTCAGATGCTTTACTTAGCTCTAAAATCGTCTTTGTAACATTCCCAACCTTCAATCGGCTAGGCCATGCTACTCCTAAACACTCTTTCATGCTCAGATACCCATTTGTAATGTTCCTGACCATTCATGTCGGGCCACGCTACACCGGAGAACACATCCGTTCTCTGTGAGTAAAGTATTGTAACATACTTAACATCCTAACTAACTTATGTCTCATATAATTTTCTAACTGCATGCAATTAAAACCTATGCAAACACAGAACTCTTGTGGAAGCTTAATATATATAAAATGTGAAAAAAAAATACGCTATGCAAATGCATGGATTCACACTGAAAACAAGTAAACATATACATGTAATACCCATAAGCATACAGATAGCTATAATCATGCATAGGATAAACCCATAAAAATAACACGTGAATAACAGTGCATCATGTAAATTAATCACACAATTGACACTTATCTTTGTGAGAATATCACCAACTACGTGCAAACCTTCCACGAACCTCCCAGCCTTAGACCACATTGTTCATCACTCTCAACAGTGCGTCATTGTCGAGCTGGGACTAAAATTCACCCAGGTAAAGGGTTCCTAACTAGGCTAAAGGCTTATGAACAACAGGAAATACTTCGTCTCAGGTGCTCACTCAACTAACAACCTACCGTCCCTCATTCCCCACATTCTTGTCCCACTTAGGGAAGTGTGCCCCTTCTCTTCTCAATAGTCCCTTGGCTGCCCCACTTCCCTTCCAGGGCTTCAGAAACAGGCTGGATAGGAAGTCTTAGAGCCTTGTAGCTGTAGTTCAACACCTTCGGAAATAAATCCCCAACAATTCTCTCACCCAGAGAATTGCTCACAGTCCTGACAACCTACCTCTTCAATATCCCACGAGCCTGACAAACCGCTTCTTCAATATCCCACGGGCCTGACAACCCGCTTATTCAATCTCGCTCCCAAGCTAATAGTTACCCAAAAGAAGGCTCTGGATATCAGTTCAGGTAAAGTCATGAAGATACAAATGATAACCCCCTGGCTCCCCTCCTCCTGGATGATTGACTGTATATCTCAGTGATGGATGAATCAGGTAAAGATGATGGTCCTCCTGATGGAGATCCCCTAAATGAATTAAGTCCAACAATATGTATGCATGTCCCCAAATTGACACTTGTCATGTTGGAAGCTACTTTGGCCCACTTGGCCCCAACTTAGAACTTAGGATAACAAACTTATCCATACTTTATGATTTAAGAAATATTAATATAATATTCCTTAACTTAGCCCCTCCCCTTTCCCTAACTAGTGGAGTTTAGTTCCCCATATATTTTATCGTGGTTGGTCTGCGTGCAATGATGTATTTTATATTAAATATGAGATATGTACAAAAATAGGCGCACTGGCCTTTAACATCTAGGATCTCTAGCCTAATCAAAATATAAGCATCCTAGATTATAATATTGGCTCACCAGCCTATAAAACATATCAGATACACAAGGCTTCCTAGCCTCTACATCACGCACACTTAAGATGTTGTGCGCGGTATCCCAGAATGTGCACACTTCTTCATTTTATTGCGCAGTACATGCACGTACTCTGCCATGAAACATTCACACCAAAATGATATCAAATTATCTCACCAGCTTATGTACATTTGTATTTACATTTGTAATTAGTTTCGGCCTTAGGGATATTAGAATCTCGTCCCCTTATTTATGCACTGTCCTCAGTGCATCATGTACCCATGTACAACTAAATTTCAAACTCCTAAAAAATATGCGGGTATTCTACCCGCATTGCATGCTCATGCTCCCAAGTAGCGTCCACAGGACCATACTAGGTCCATTAGACCTTTACAAGCCCTATGGCTCGATTCTGGAGCTGTTTGATTTTCCGATCCAAAATGTGCATCGGACGCACTTGAAAAGCACCTTCTTGCTCCACCTGAATCACATTCTAATCAATAACATGATTAGCATCAAGTATATATTTATTTATCAAGGATACATGGAATACATTATGAATAGACATAGATACAGGAAATGCAATCATATAATCTATTGGACCAATCCTCTCTAGGATTTCAAATGGCCCACAATAGCGAGCTGCCAACTTTGAACAATTTCCCAACTTCAGGGAACTTCTGTTGGCTTTCACTTTCAAGAATACATGGTCGCCCGCTTTAAATTCCCCGTGAGTTCTTCCCTTATCAACATATATTTTCTGCCTATCTTGGGCAGCCTTTAAATTTTGTTTTATTTTCAACATTTGCTTTTCCATTTCCCTGAGCAATTCTATCCCAACCACTGCTCTATCTACTGGGTTATCCCATCTTATCGGTGTGTTGCACTTTCTACCATAAAGTGCCTCAAATGGGCTCATATTTAGAGATGATTGCTACCCATTATTATAAGCAAACTCTACCAAGTGTAGGTAGTATTCCCATTTTGATGGTATATCCATCACATACATCCTCAACATATCCTCAATCACTTGATTCACCCTCTTTGTTTGTCCATCTGTTTCTAGATGATAAGCTATACAAAAATTCAAATTTGTTCAAAATCCATTAAATAATCCCTTCCAAAAGTTTGAGGTAAATTTATGATCTCTATCAGACACAATTGTCTTAGGTATGCCATGTAACCTAGCAATCTCCCTCATATAAACATCATAAATGTTCGTTTCCTTGTGAGTGAGCTTAACCGAAATAAAATGGGCAACTTTAGTAAGCTCATCCACCACTACCATGATAGAATCATGTTTCTTGTTCATTCTGGGAAGTTTGGTAATGAAATCCATGGTTACAACTTCTCATTTCCACTCAGGAATGGGTAATGGTTGTAGCAAACCAGCTGGGTGTCTATGCTCAGCCTTTATTTTTTGACATTCCAAACATCTAGCAATAAAATCAACAACCTCTTTCTTCATGGCTGGCCAATAATATTGACTCTTGACAACTGCAATAGTTTTTTGATATCCTGGGTGCCCAACATAAGGCACATTATGCATTTCCCTTAGTATCAGATTTTTCAATTCCTTAGAATTTGGTACAACAATTTTTCCCCTGTATATGATAATTCCATCCTAATCCATCTTGTATTCTTCAATTTTCTGCTGCAAATTACCTAGATGTAATTTTTCCACTAAATCCTTGTATTGCAAATCTGATTTGGCAGTCTCTAAAATTCTGTGGTTCAAATCTGATTGATACATGCTAATGGTTGTAGCATGCATTCCATGCACTCTTCTGCTAAGTGCATCAACCACTTTGTTCTCTTTCCCCTTGATATGCTTTATATCAAAGTCATATTCACTTAGAAATTCTAACCATCTGCTTTGCCTAGCATTTAAAGTTGGTTGATCAAACAAATATTTCAGACCATTGTGGTCTGTCCTCATCTCAAACCCTTTCCCCATGAGGTAGTGTCTCCATTTCCTCAAGGCATGTACTATGGCTGCCAACTCCAAATCATGAGTGGCATATGTTGCACCTCTTTTGTCACCTAAATGAGCAAAACAAAGGTGCTTACAAGCTTAGTTGGGTTAGCTAAGCAAGATAGCTGTAAAGGAAAGGGTTAGAGAAAGAAATATAAAAGAACAAACTAAAAATTAAACTAAGAAATAAAAAAACAACTAAACTATTGAGCATAAGGACATCAGAACAAACAACCAATAAGACTCATGTCACCAATGGAAAGGATTATATTAGTGAAAGAAAACACTAAAAAGGAAGAGGACTATGGGTCCCTTCTTCCTCCAAGGGAGGGCTCTTGGACCCCCACAACTAAGCTCTTCTTACAAATTTGAATGAAATGGTGAAAGAATCCCAAGCTAATCCACTCAAGAGGTGAGATG
>SNQJ01S0029717.1:37525-59833 GCA_010110895.2 Picea sitchensis | reverse complement strand
AAAACCAAAGATGTCTTGAATGCAATTTGAGCTTGAGTACTTGGTCTTTTTAGGCTGCTTGGTCATGCTTTAGGTTCTTCCTCTAGTGGAGTCTTTGAGTTGGCACTGTCTGGAGATAATTTGGAGTCGCCAGGTGAATGATCTCAGCCTTCTTGCGTCTGGTCACTTTCCACCATCAGTGATCATATTTGGAACTTTTAAGTGTACTACTGGAGAAAGTCCCCAGTATGGTCGCCATTCTATTAGCACTCTGTAATTTTCCCAAGCCTGTGGAGGCAGTCACAGAGGCAACATCGAAATTGCTTTGAGTCAAGGATCTATCCCTCCAAGACTCAGAGAGGGATCTCTTTGTCAAATTTATCTTTGTTATATATTTGATCTTAGGCTAGCTATGCATAATAGGATATGTTCTAGGAGTTTTCTGGTTGAGACATCAAAAGAAGACCATTGGGCTATGGGGTCTGTGACAAGTTTGAAATTAAACACAGGTCTATAAGGTATTTCTACAGGGCAAGGTAATGCAGACATTGGATCCTTTAGAAATAAAGTAATGTAAAAGAGGAATAGACGAGATAATCAACTACAACAAAAAAGCATTCAAGAATTTCTTCATTGTAGTATCAGAGGGAAAACATTTAGATTTTTAAAAGCTCGACATGGAGTATACTGGATAAATTCTGCACTAAATCTCCCTTTAAAAATCAGAAAGCGAATAACATTATGATAACTGAGAAGGATCCAATTTAACGAAGAGAGGAAACTTCACCAATGTTAACACGCAAGAATCTTGTGCAAAAGTCCATTTATTTTTTGTTGTTCTGACAAAATATTACAGAGAATAGCCTTCTGGGTGCAAGAATCAACAACCTTTTACATTAAAAACCTCTGAATAAATAGGGTATATCCCCCAACAATTTTTTTAAGTTGGATCTAACCTCCTCGACCAAAAATAGCCACAAATCCCCAAAAATCTGGAACTGTCTGCCATGAAAGACGGGCCGAATTTCGGTGAAAAAGAGGTCCACTTAGACACTTGTTTCTCTTTAATCATGAAACCTGGGAAAAAACTGAAAGTGGTTATTGTATATGGGCATGTTCTGGACAAAAAAATCATTCGGTTTCACCAAATTCGCTTCCATCTCGCCGTAACAGCACCCGCAAAATCAAGACTGTAACAGAAAAATGAAAAATTGGAAAAAAGATCCTTGAAGATGGCTTCGATTCTCTCTTCTCGTGGCACCTGTGAAAAAAAAGAGAGAGGTTTTTGTTCTTCATCCCGTTGCGGAAAAACACCTCTGTCGATTTTTCAAAATTTGATTTATTCCTCCCTAAAATCGTTTTGAAAGTTGACTGGTCAAAACGCTACGAGAGCGGTTTTTTCGGGGGCAGAGTGGTATTCTGGACCACCCCTGAGGTGGTAAGCGGTTTTAGGGGGGGGGTCCGCTGGCATGTGGAGATTCCACCTGTATGGGGGGTGTTTTTAGAAACTACTCCATTCCGGACCCCTCCCTCTTGTTAAACTTCGGATGGCGAGGGGTGGTCCGGAAAATTCCTTATCCGTTGATTTATTTTGACGTGATGTATGAAGGTATGGGAGGGTAGACTTTGGGTAGTGTTTTATTTTGGTTTTTAATTTTTGTTTTTTTTTGTTTTGTTTATAAAATTTGTTATGTTACGTTTTTTTTTTATGTTTTATGTATTTTATATGTTTTCTTTTTTATTTAATTCGTTTTTTATTGTTTTGTTTTAATTTTTATATATTTTATTATTTGTTTGTTTATTATAATTATACACTTTGGTTTTTTATTTGTATTTTATTATGTTTTAATGTTTTAATGTTTTCATTTATTTTTTAATTAATGTTTGGATTAATAAAACACTAACCTGTGTACTAACTAAATTATTAATTAATTAATTAATTAATGGATTATTTAATTAGTCGAGCCTATTTAATTAAATGAATTATACTAAATTTTTTTACTAAAATTATTAACCTATTGATTTTCTTTTTACCCTAAGTTTGGTTTATGCATGGATGGGTGGTCGAGTGGGATGTAGTTGACTGGACAAAAGGACAAGGGAGTGAGGGCACAACGTGGATGAAAGATGCAACAGGGTGATGGAGGATTGAGCGAAATGAATGGAGGGGAGAAACGTGATCAACCGAGATAGACTTCGTCATCACGAGAGAAAGCCAAATCAACAGTCGAAGAATCGAGTTACCTATGATTATAGGTCCCCAACACACGTTTTATATATATTAAGCTTCCGCAAGAGTTTTGTGTGTGCATATGTTTTAATTGCATGCAGCTAGAAAATTATATGAGACATAACTTAGTTAGGATGTTAAGTATGTTACAATACATTCCTCACAGAGAACGGATGTGTTTTCCGGTGTAGCGTGGCCCGACATGAATGGTTGAGGACGTTACAAATGGGTATTTTAGCATGAAAGAGTGTTCAGGAGTAGCATGGCCTGGCCTGTTGAAGGTTGGGAATGTTACAAAGATGGTTTTAGAGCTAAGTAAAGCGTCTAAGGAGTTTCATGACCCGTTCGGTGTGAGGCTGGGGATGCTACAAATTGGTATCAAAGATTCAGTTTTCAACATTGAGCCTGAATGGGCCGAGAAAGTTGAGTTGAAGGAAAATGTCACAAAGAATTTAATTCAAAGTGGCCAAATTCTAGTTGTAGAGCGTCCATGGAAAAAATTAACAACAACTGGGCAGAAATGGGGAAAAGCCCCAATTTTTGTGGATGGATTCATGAGAAAATGGAGAAATTCAGCCAAGTGATGAGATATTACTGATTTAATATCTGTCCTACCAAATTCGAACCTGGAATTGGTCAAATTTGAAGTTACAGTGAATCCATGAAATATGGAGGGGACAAGGTTAGCATGCAGGTACCACGTGGAAAATGTTAGCGTGCAGGTACCACGCGGAAATGTTAGCGTGATGGAGCATGTGGTAAATTGTGGCACCGCGCAAAAGAATATGGTGTGCAGGTGCACGCACTAAATTTGGCATTGCACGGAGTGCACATGCATAAAAAGGTGCACGCGGTGTACACACATGCAATAAGGTCACGCAGGGTGTATGCAGTATTGCAGAGCGCAGTGGAGTTTGGTTGATGCACGCGGAATATGGGTATATGTTGTCGCATGATAGTTTAGTATGTGCGCATAGAGTATTGATGCATGGTGGGGGGATATTGAAATTTGGCATGGTTCAGTGCATAGAGAGAAATGCATGTGGAATATCAGTGCGCGATACAAAAACTACGCGCAACGGGTAATAGTGCAAGAACCAAAACTGCGCGCGGTAGTTATTGGTGCGCGACACAAAAGTGTGTGCATGTTATTGGCACGACAAAGAAGTGATACACGGTGGTTGTAAAGTGAATCATGATTTAAATGTGATGTTGCAGCACATGGAAAATATGGGAGAAAAGATTGAAATTTGTTCGTGCGAAGTTGTTTGAAGGGGAAAGAACAATAGAAACAGTGAAGGGTAAACTATAAGACCCTGACTAGCTCCATGAAGCCATAACTTTCTACTCAAGACTCGGAATTGAGCATGTGAGTAGGCATTGGAAAGGTATTGGAAAGTGGAATATAATTATCCACCCAAAAAATTGATTGGGAATTCAATGTTTTAGGAAATCAAAAGAAAGACTTATGATAAATTATTGAACCAAAATGGTTCATATTTTTCATAAAATTGTTGAAACAGTCAGTCTGACAAGTTTTGTTGGCTGCAAATTTTGCAGAGTTAACAACAACTAGATCAGATCAATATCAATTTAGAGTCTAGAGTAATGGAAGAGGCAACGAAAAATTAAATCTAGGAAGATGAAGTCAGAGGGATGGATGTCTATTTGAGCATGGAAGGAACCAACTCCAATGGTCATGGTGAAGAAAGGGATGAAAACATAAATATGGTAGAGACCATTAAAAATTTACAGAAGGATGTTCAAATCGATAAATCTGATAATGAAAGGATTATGAGAGCCAAGGAGAAGTAGGATGAATTCAACATGAAGTTATTGGAGAGCTTGAACATAATAGAAAAGAAATTGGATAAGGAGAGTGTCTTGAGAAAATCGGGAAGTCACAAGTCTTATGATGAGAAAATAAAAACAAGAAGTGTTAGCAGGCATCACCACCACTCCCCAAGGAATTCCAATAAGACATCACAGAGAAGCTCAAGTCCATCCCCTGTCAAAAAGTATGAGAGGTCTAGGGTGGATGAACTATGAGGAGAAATGAACAAAATCAAACCTCCTACATTTGATGATGAGCACAAGAAGGATGAAGATGCAGAGACATGGCTACTGGGCATGAGAAAGTATTTTCAATTGTATAATTATTCCTCTCATGACGAGGGTAGAATTTCCATCTATCATCTCAAAGGAAAAGCATCCATGTGGTGGGATCATCTTGTGAAGGTGCAACACATCAAAGAGAAAAGTGTTACTTGGAGAAGATTCAAGAAGTATTTTGAAAAGAAATACTTGACTAAGAGATACTATGACAAGAAAATGAAAGAGTTCTTTGAACTCAAGCTTGGGAGTATGACGATTGAGGAATATGAGAGAAGGTTTCTAGAACTGTTGAATTATGTCTCTTTCATCAAGGATGAGACAGTCAAAATTTAAATGTATTTGAGTGGATTTCCATCATTCATCAGTGACAAAATATAGTATGATGATCCCAAGACATTGGAGGAGACCATAAGGCGAGCTAAATTCCTATATGATCAACAAAAATCAAGGCCAGCATTCCAAAAATATTGGGAAGACAAGAAGAAATTCAAGATGGATCAAAGGAAGAAGGGGTCTAAGCCACCATTCTTCATAAATAGTCCACAAGGACAGCAAACTCCTAAGGAACCAGGAACGATGGACACTAGAAGTCAAAGGCCAAGGCAACCACCTATTTAATGTTGTGGTTGTAAAGGGGATCACATGTTTAGAGATTGTCCTCACAGAGGTGAAAAAGGGAGGATTGTTCATAATGTATAGCAAGTTGAAATAGTGGAGGACATGGGCAGAAAGATACCTAGGATCTATGTAGCCCTGGAAAACAAGTAAGCAGAATATCAATCACATATGATTGAAGTGGAAGGTATGATCAACAACCAAACCATTGCTATTTTAATTGATTCAGGAGCTAGTCATAGTTATATAGATCCTAAGGTGGTGGAAAGTTTGCATTTTCCAAGAAGCAAGCATGGGAAATCTTGGTTGGTGCAGTTGGCCACAAAGGCCAAAATAAAAGTTAATGAGATGGTTAAGTCATGTCTTATTGACATGAATGGATTTAACAACTAGGCAAATTTGAACATCTTGCCTTTAGGTTCCTATGACTATCTAATTGGGATGGATTGGTTGGACCAACAACATGCCATCCTAGACTACCATAACAAAGAATTTACTTTCTTGGATGAGGAAGGGAAACTAAGGAAAGTACAGGGAATTCCTAGAGAAGTATCCATAAGAGAGATTTTAGAATTGCAGTTGAAGAAATGTTACAGAAAAGGTTGTCAAATAATTACAACTCATTTGGCAGAGACACCTAGAGATAAGGTGCCAAATTTGGAAGATTATGCAGTCCTGGAATATTTTGAAGATGTGTTCAAGGAGGTACCACGACTACCCCCAAGGAGGGACATTTATTTCTTTATAAATCTAATGCCTGGAGCAGCTCCAGTATCAAAGATTCCTTACAGAATGAGTACACCAGAGCTGAAGGAGTTGCAAATGAAAATTGAAGAGATTCTGAAGAAGGGGTATATACAATCAAGTGTGTCACCTTGGGGTGCCCCAGTCTTGTTTGTGAAGAAGAAATATGGAACATTAATATTGTGCATTGATTTCAGACAGTTGAATAAAGTGACTGTAAAGAACAAGTATCATCTGCCAAGGATTGATGATATTTTTGATCAATTGAAGGATGCAAAGATATTTTCAAAGATAGATATCAGGTCAGGATACCATTAGGTAAGGATTAAAGAGGAATATATCAGAAAGACTGCTTTCAGAAAAAGGTATGGTCATTATGAGTTCACAGTGGTGCCATTTGGGTTGTCAAATGCACCAACTGTTTTCATGTGCTTAATGAATGGTGTTTTCTGAGAATATTTAGACAAGTTTGTCATTGTCTTTTTGGATGACATTCTCATATATTCCAAGTCATAACAAGAGCATGAACATCATTTGAGGATGGTTTTTCAAGTATTAAGGGAGCATCAATTGTATGCCAAATTAAGAAAGTTCTCATTTTACCAGAAGAAAATTCACTATTTGGGGCACTTCATTTCAAAGGATGGGATAGAAGTGGACCCTGAGAAGATAGAAGAAATAAGAGAATGTCCAATGCCAAAGAATGTGACAGAGCTGAGATCACTCATGGGCCTTGCAGGATACTATAGGATATTTATAGAAGGATTTTCAAAGATTGCACACCCAATCACTTCATTGCAAAGAAAGGGTGTGAAGTTTCAATGGACATTGAATTCTAAAAATAGTTTCCAACACTTGAAACAATTATTAACAAGTGCTCCAATATTGAGGATAATAGACCCAAATGAAGACTTCATTATATTCACATAGGCATGTAAAGAGGGACTTGGTGGAGTCCTCAGTCAAAATGGGTTTTTTATATGTTATGATTCAAGGAAGTTAAAGGAGCATGAAAGAAACTACGTTGTTATCACTGAAATTTCATCCGCAAATGGTTACAAAAATCCAGCATCGTCAAACATTTATGAGGTCACCCATGGACCAAAATTACCACAAAAGCATTTCCAAAAGGTCCAAAACTATACAACCAATGATAAATTTAAAGTGCTCTATGACTACACAAGGCACGCGCGCACATGCACTATCCAGAAAAGAAGGAAAAGTGCACGATGCACGACTGTGGTCGCTAAAAGTCACGCACATCTTAGAACAGTGCATTTATGAGATTGGTCGGCTTCCCACCCACTTCTTGTTCATCTTCCAAGTTGATTTGACACCCAAATCTCAGCTGAATCTGACTGGGTGGCTAGTCAAAGACCTAAAAATTCCCTAAATAGCCTTCTTTTCACACTACAAGCTGGTTACACAATACCTCAAAGAGGTGTTATAAAACAAGGCCATGGGTGAACTTCATTTTCAAGGAATTCATTAGCAAAGTTATGATGTTGTTATTCTCTTGAGGAATCCTCTATTCTCATCAAGAGTATACTAGCATCATTACATTGGGCAATCCATCTCACCTCTTGAGTGGATTAGCTTGGGATTCTTTCACCATTTCATTCAAAGTTGTAAGAAGATATTAGTTTTGGGGGTCCAAGAGCCCTCCCTTGGAGGAAGAAGGGACCCATAGTCCTCTTCCTTCTTGGTGTTTTCTTTCACTAATATAATCCTTGCCATTGGTGACATGAGTCTTATTGGTTGTTTGTTCTTATGTCCTTATGCTCAATAGTTTAGTTGTTCTTTTATTTCTTAGTTTAATTCATAGTTTGTTCTTTTAAATTTCTTTCTCTAACCCTTTCCTTTACAGCTATCTTGCTTAGCTAACCCAACTAAGCTTGTAAGCACCTCTGTTTTTCTCATTTAGGTGACAAAATAGGTGCAACAGATTGGCGACTCCACTGGGGAAAGGTATCAATTTCCTACCCCATTTGGGTTTTTATATCTCTTCTTTTGGTTTATTTAACCTGCAGGTACCTTAACCGGCCCAAGCTGACCTGCAAAACATCCAATTCAAAGTTGAATTTAGAGAATTCCATCTGAAATTTTCTTCATGACCGTGTGTTAGTTGTGTGCGGGTTTATTGGCCCACAGTCGTGCATCATGTGCACATGCGCCAAAATCACAGTTTTGTTCTGCGCACCTATTCCCAAGAGCCTGTTTCTATCTGCACACATGCGCTTAGTGCGCCTCTGTCTACTCTAAGATCCATGCACCTATGTAGAAAAATACACATTGTAAGGTATTTTTTGATTTGGGGAAGGCCCCTAGCCTTCTTAAAAGTGATTTCATGCATATTGTAATCTGCACCACACTTAGTTCCCTCTTCATATAAAGGGATTAGTCAAAACACATAGGCACATAGGGGGGTTAAAATCATTATTTCCTCTTTTTGCTTTCATTTTTCCACATGGATGGCTTGCTTTGACTAAAAATATAAGTTGGAATCATTTGTAATCTCATAGAACTTGCATTGGGACCAGAAGTTGGATAAAAATCGCTTAGTATGCTCTTCTCTCGCGCTTCCAAGTGACTTTGAGAATCAGAAAAATATTGTAGGACAATTTCATCTCCCTTAAAAAGACTAAAACCTTTAGGAGAGGATAAAAGCCCCCCTCGGGACTCCTCTTAGTTTATTTTTCAAACACATCTTAAGATTGTAACGGGCCCATACATGCCCACATGCTACAAAGATAGGATAGTGTTGAAATTTACTTGCTTAGATTAAATCACTAGGGAAGTTTAAAGGTTTTGTAATGGGCCCATACATGCCCACATGATCACAATCTAGATAGTTTCAAAGATTTTCTTAGATTAAATCACAATAGGGAGTTAAAGGAATAGTAAAGGACCCACATGTCCACATGCTAGTTTCCTAGGTACTTTTGAATTACGCAAGGTTGTACCAAAGGCATTTAGTTAATTAGGTAATCAACACTTGTAAGGACCAAGCGAAGTCCACATGAAACAAGGTGACACCTAATTCATTAAAACATCGGTACACTTTCACTCATTCACACACAAAAGTCACTTATCACTCACATAGTTTTCCTCTCGAAACGTGGAGGTCAAAGTAAGTTTCCTCCAAAGGGATTCTGAAACACCCCACCCTTTTCTTGACGAAACTATCCACTCCCATTTAATTTCAACGAGGTTGGTTCACACCCCCAATCTCTCAAACAACCACATCTAAATTATTTCTAAAAACTCACTAAGTTTTCCTCCACAGGAGGTGCCAAAATAAATTTTTTAGTCTAGGTAGGATTTCGGGGATAGGCATCCAAATAACTCCCCGTTATTTGGTTCTCACATTGTCAAAACAATAGAAGTTGTCAAATAGGGAACTGAAAATCCTCCAAGTTAAGTGTTCCTAACACCATAAGCCAGGGACATACCTGTGAAGGGTTTAAGGCTGAGGTCCAGTTGTTCTATGCATCCCCCCTTGAGGCACCCACCTCTTGTATGGGATCTAGCCCGTGACCCATTTCTTAGGCAAAAAATCTAAATGCCACACTTTGACCGAGGTACCTAGTGGCCAAATTTTAGGACATCTACCCAGGTGGCAATTGTGGGCTGCAATTGCACCTTGATCGGATTTTGTGTGGCTATTGGTAAATATCACCAGCGCTTTTAGGATATGCCCCCTTTACCCCTCATTATAACTGATTACTTCATCCTTCACTAGTTTCTCTTCTGGTGACTTCAGACCCCACTGTTGAGTACTATTGGAAGGTCCAATGCTATTTGAGAGGAAGGATGTTACGTCTTTTAGGACATGAGAAATTGTTTTCTTTTGATTCCCCATGCAAACAAAACCCACTTATCCACATATATACTTCTTTTTCAAAACACTTTATGTATGATGAACTTCTGATTACATTTTTATTTTGATATATATCGTGTAAAGTTCAAAAAATTGCAACAAAGGATCTTGTTTATTTTACTCTCACCACAATTCGCACACATCCACTCATCTAGTCGGACATCATAGGGGACCCACAGAACCCCCATCGTTCCAGATGCTTGTTAAACCTCCCTCCTATTTTAGGGGGAGTTACTAGTCTTGCCAACCCATCAACACCACCTTCACACACTTCAGTGAGTGCCACTGTCTTAGGATCAGCTTTTCTTCGTTCCACATTACTTGGGTCCACTTCCCAAGGTCCTCCATCCACTTTCTCTCCTTTACACTAAATTGGGGGCCACCTTCCTCTCAAGGGGGAAGTACCAACCCACCTAGCCTCCCTCAAGGGTCAGGTTCACAAACCACTCACACCATGGATGGGACTAATCCTCCACCCCCACTACATATGCCATATTTGGCCTCTCTTAACATACCAGATCTAAGAAAACTCACAAACGCTCCTATATTACATGACCCCACATGGCCTGCAATGTCTACCAAACTTCCTTAAGACATCCCCAAGTTTGAAGGAAAGGAAGGAGATGACCCTGCCAACCATGTCATGACTTTCCACTTATGGTGCTCTTCCAACAGCATTATGGATGATTCCATCCGACTACAATTATTTCAATGCACACTCACTGGCCCATCAACCAAATGGTATGTAGACAAAAAATCAGGGTCCCATGCAACTTTCGAGTCCTTGGCCAAAGCATTTTTGACCTTCTTCCAATTACCAATCCTCCATGACAATGGTCTTGAACTACTCTCTAATTTTAAACAAACCTCAGCCACACATATCGCTGATCACATTCACGAGTGGCATAGATGACGTAGTTTGTGCAAATCCGAAACCACCAAACAACAGTGTCTTGACTGGTTTCTCAGATCACTTGTCTCTCTCCTCGGTAAAGATGTATCTTCCACCTTCCCTCAATCAGAAGAAGAAGCCACTAGTAAGGCTCAACAATATGACCTCATCTATTCAAAATCAGGGTACTTATACACAGTACTTCCTGATCTCCCACAACCTGTGCCATTCGGTCAAGATAAACCTGGGATGTCTCACTCAGCAGACAGATTGATTGGTAATACCATGCACCACAGTCCACAACCCCAACAACCACCAATGTATGGAACACCTCAATATCCGTCGGCATATGGGGGAACCTCTTATTACCCCCCACCCCCTTATCAACAACCATACATTGTTGTTATTCCTCCACTCATCAGTGGGCCACCACCGGCACCCCCAATATGCCCACCTATACAAACAAGTTTTGGTACTCCCTCTACCTCAGCTTATACTCTAAGTACTAGCAAAAGCTCCACGCCTTCCTATGTACCTTACGGATCACAACTCCCACAGAATCCATACTTTCCATTTCCTAGTCCTCCATCGCCCATGGCCCCACCACAAGGACACCCTCACACTGGGGTAAATTTTGTTCAACCCTCTCCCCTTCAGCAATATCAAAATTTTGAACAATTGAATACGGAAAACCCAACCCATCCGTCGAATAATGCCAAAAATAAAGGAAAAAACAAGAACAATAGCAACCCACGTCAAGGCGGGAATCACCCCCAACAAAACCAACCTACTGGGGGCAACCAGAATCAAGGGAATCAGAACCCCCAGTGGGGCAATAACAACAAGCATCAAGGGAGAAATAACAATAATATCAGAACCACCTTCCCTTGTGCCCTTTGCGGTGAGTTCAGTCATTATACTCATCATTTCCCCCAAATCACTGATTTTAAACGGATGAAAGACTCAGGAAGTGTACCACACTCTCTAGCACCACCTGCCCCTTAGCAGGCCCCACAACAATACGTGCAACAACCACCCCCAGTCGTTCTGCAGAATCCCATTCCGCACCAGGGTGTGATGAACACCCAACATGACATGCAGCCTACCCCACCACAGTTGGGATAGTACCTCAATCCAAACAATCCCACATATCAGACTATCCTTCTGCAAACACATAGTCGTCAATACCGTGCACCCGCTGAGTCTCCTCACATCCCCCCAGAAACAATCTCAGCACAAACGTGACCCTCGTTGGTGATTCCTCACCCTAACATAGAAACACCTCTTCGCGTCCCTCGTATCCCATTGTGTAGGAATGTCCACAACCCACAAGCTAGGGTGGCTCATAATTATAGTTTGGTCGATGACTTAGCACAATCCTTGGCTACCATGTCAGTATTAGAAGTCCTTCAAACTTGTCCCACTCAATGGAAATCATTACTTTCTTCCTTGGGGGCATTCGACCCCGCAGATACTCAACACATCACATTTGATCTCGATAGCAGAGAGCCTCGCCTCCCTGCTCTAATCGCTTTTCAAATCCCAGTGAAAATTTAGAACATTACAGTTCATCGATGCATCCACATGCATTATTTCCAAGTCTGTATGGAAGAAACTCGGTTCCCCCAAACTCATACCATCTTCCATTACCTTAAGAGCTTACGATGGACGACCATCGTCTCTTGAAGGGCTTTTCCAAAATGTCCCTGTAGAACTTGGGGGCAAGACTATTCTCATCGACATTGAAGTTATCGATGCCCCACTTGATTATAATATCTTGTTCGGTCGTAGCTACATGTACGCTATGAAGGCAGTTGCCTCTTCCATCTTTCAAACCATGATGTTCCTCCATAATGGGAAGATCCTTACCATTGACCATGTTTCACATTATGAGCCCAACCCTTATTCCAACATCGATAACATTCTCCCTCTCATCCACATGAGTCATGAAGCATACCCACGCATTGAAATGGGCCCCATAATTTTCAAAGACCCATCATTGTTAGGAACTTACCATGGTGCACCACCTCTCCTTCATCCTTCCAATCAAGTATGCGTCGTATCATCCAAAGGAACTGACATAGAGGATACCCTTCCTCCTAGGGAGGCTTCTATCATATATGATGTCCCACCAGTTGCATAGCTCCCCCCTCATGAGCCTCCTGCGAACTCGTCGACTCCACTAGGTCACGATTTCACCTCTCCCCAAGGACATATCCCAGTTTAGGAGACAGTTCCCCAAGCCATTACTCAAATCCCCTTCTTTTACTCTCCACCAGGCATACAAGCTTTCCAAGTAGCCGCAATGCTTACTCTCCCTAATATGGTGTTGGCAATTCCAGTTTGGTATTTACATCCCCCAGAGATGGTCCCTCAACCATCCCTTCCCCCAAAAATGGAAGGAATCCCAATGATGATTCCCATACTCACTCCCACCATACCCTCTACACCCCCACTCACTAACCTCCCTGCCATAGTTGGGGGTAGGTGGAAGAAGAAGGAGCCCACCACTCCACTCCCCCCATGTGTCCAACCTCCTTGTGCGTTATGTGAGAAAGATGGACACCCAACCAACAAATGCCCAACTCTACCTGAGTTACGTAACCTAATCCCACTCAATCAAACACCATCACCACTCACCACTATAGCAAGTACTACCGCTACCTCCCCTAACTCAAGTAGAAAAGGGCTGCGAACCAAATTCACTTGCGCTATATGTTCAGAATATGGCCATTATACACACCATTTTCGAGCCTTACCTCACTTCCGGTAGACATTAGTCGCAGTACGCCAAAGATTCCAGAACGAACCCAATCCAGATACATCATCCCTACCAAACATCACTGACATCCATTATGTCATGACTTCATTCAATGAACGTATGAGATGCCCTTTCTCTCTATGTGAATCCTTATATCATTTTACATACCAATGTCCTATGTTCATTGAATACAAGCAATGCCAAATGACCCTGATTCAAACCCCTACGTTCCCTACAGAATTGATGGTTGACCTTACCTCATCACTAGAGATTATTCATATCATTTATCCTGAACCAGAGGCACTCCCTATTCCTCCGTGGTTCTTGGATGACTTGTACGAGGATTTACCCCCAAATCCCCCCAATTCTCCCATTCATTTCCCTACAGAAATTTTACATCCAACTACCACTGGTACTACTCAGTACTTCGATATTTGGTTTATGTCGAGCGAACCATCGCAATCTCATTGCGTCATTCCCCCTGCTTCTTCATCACCCGAGGATAACCATACGACGACAATCATCGATATCACTCTTTTAGATCCCTCGTATTCCCACCAATTCCACTGTGACGAGGACATACTCGAAGAATTAAACACCCCCGACTACCCATGGGATACGCTACACCACAAAGCACTCTTCTTTCCACAGGTAGCCTCCATGCCTCCTAACCAACACCCCATATACACAGTCAAAACCAAGGATTTTATCCCATCAGGGCATATCGGCTGGTTCAACCACCCAATTCCTACCCCTGATGCTTTTGAAGAAGGAAACATGGCCAACATTTCACCGACCATCAAAATCGATATTTCCATAAAAAATGGAGTTGTCGACGAAATCACCATTGGCGCCGCATGCACTCCTCAAGAAATCACCACCTATAAAGCCCTCTTCCAAGAATATCAGGATATTTTTGCCTGGTCATACACAGAGATGCCTGGCCTTGATCCCTCTATTGTCAAACATCACATCGAGAGTTGGCCTGACATTACACCAGTTCGTAAAAAAAAATGACCGCTACACCCATCCAAAGCAACAGACATTAATGTCGATATTGACAAATTATGCGTGGCTAGGTTCATCTACCCCATCGCCTATACCTCATGGGTTTCCAACACTGTACCCGTTAACAAAAAACAGGACACTATCCGCATCTACATGGACTTTCACAATCTCAATCATGCATGTCCCAAAGACAACTTTCCAATGCCTTTCATCGATCAAATTATCGACGACTGTGCTGGCCACAAGGTTCTGACCTTCATGGATGGTTTCTCTGGTTATAGTCAAATCCAAATCCACCCAGCCGATCAATACAAAACCACATTCACCACCCCTTGGGGTCCTTTTGCATATCGTGTCATGCCTTTTGGCCTAAAGAATGCTGGCGCAACTTTCCAATGGGCTATGACATACATTTTTCACGATCTAGGTCATATCATCCTCGCATACTTGGACAATCTCACAGCTCGATCGAAGAAAGGCACCCAACATCTTGATGATTTGTGGATCATCTTCCAATGGTGTCGTCAGTTCAACATCCACTTGAACCCCCTCAAGTGCATGTTCTGCATCACTGCAGGGTGCCTCCTCAGATTCATCGTTTCCCAATGCGGTATTACCGTGGACCCCCTTAAATTCCAAGCCATCACAAAAATTCCACCCTCCTGGAATTTACGTCAACTCCAGAGCCTACAAGGAAAAGCTAACTTTCTACGGTGATTTGTCCCAGACTATGCCACTTCAGCACATGCCTTCCTTCACTTACTACGCCACAACATCCCATTTCACTGGGATGAACATGCCCAAAAATTATTTGATGATCTTAAAACGACGTTCTCTAAAGCCCCTTTAATTAGTTCACCCGACTATAATCGTGACTATATCATCTACATATCAGCGTCAACTGTCTCAGTAGTAGGAGTTCTCGTTCAACTCGATGATGATGATCGTGAGCATGTCATTTACTGCATTAGTAAAAACCTCGTAGGGCCACCCTTGAAGTATAAGCACGAAGATAAACTAGCCCTTGCAGTCGTCCTCGCAGTCCAGAAACTACGTCATTACATTCTGCTTCGCACGACTAAAGTCGTAGTAGATTCCAACCCTATGCAATACTTTCTCAGTCGTCAGCAAATTAATGGCAAGTTTGCCCGATGGATCCTTATCCTTTCGGAGTATGATCTTGAATTTTCAACACCCAAGAGCAATAAATCTCTCGTCCTCACCAAACTTGTCATGGCCTTCCCCTCTGATACTACCAGTGCCCCCGTCAATACCGACTTCCCCAATGAACATCTCTTTTATATCACTTCGAATGATCCTTGATACGAAGACCTCCCCATCTACCTCTGAACCCAAAATTTTGGTAACCACCTCTCACGGGATGATCGTCGTCGTATTCGTCACCAGGCCCCTCTCTATCTCCTCATCGGAGATATCTTATATTGGCGAGAGATCGACACCATACTTCGTCGATGCTTAACTATTGACGAGGCCGATAGAGTCTTGCACAACTGCCATAGCGGCGCATGTGGGGGCCATCTTTTGGGAATGTCTACTGCTCAGAAAATCATCAGAGCAGGTTATTTTTGGCCCACATTGTTTCACGATTGCATTCATGTTGTGAAGCGATGCGATAAATGTCATCTTTATGCCAACAAAGCACGAGAACCACCTGCTCTTCTCCACCCAGTCATTACTATAGGCCCCTTTTGTAAATGGGGCATCAACTTCATGACTTGTAATCCCCCATCCAGCAATAGACACAAATACATTGTTGTCGCAGTCGATTACTTCACAAAATGGGCTAAATCCATGCCCACCTTCAACAACACTGCTGACACTGCAGTGCGTTTTTTCTTTAATCACGTCATATCTCGCTTTGGAGTACCACTGCAACTAGTTTCCGATCATAGGAAACATTTCGAGAATGAGATTTTCATCGAAATCTCATCTCAGTTGGGGTTCTCCCACGAGTTTAGTTCACCATATTACCCCCAGTCTAACGGATAGGTCAAAGCAGTTAACAAGGTCCTCAAGACCACGTTGCAGTGCATGGTTAACAAACATAAGACCAATTGGCATCATATGTTATTTTCCGCGCTATGGGCTTACTGTAGGGCCGTGAAAACGACCACTGGTTTCACACCATTTCATCTAGTCCATGGGGTTGAGGCCACTCTTCCCATCGAGTGCGAAATTCCCACCTTACGCACTGCAATTGAGCTATTACCCGACACTTCTCCAATGGAGCAACATTTGTTGAACTTAGAGTCCCTGGATGAATATCGTCGATCTTCATTACAAAACAATGAGGCAGCCAAAAAATGATCAAAAGCCACCTTTGATCGCCATGTCAACCTTCGCTCATTTCATGAAGGTGACCTCATCCTTGCTTACAATATCGCTCATGATACCCTCGGTCATGGAAAATTTGAGTCACTATGGCATGGCCCCTACATTATCCAACATTGCCTCACCAAAGGCGCCTACATCTTGGCTTCCCCCGAAGGCCTCTCTCTCAAATAACCCATCAATAGGTTATACTTAAAGAAATATTACGCCTAAGCGTAGCCACTCTACATTAGGTTATTTCTTTTATATAGAGTTTTTAATCTTTTTTCCATCCCTCACATCTAAACTATCATTTGTGCTATTGACAAATGCTTCCTCCACCGACCTACCACATCGGTTACGCCGATGGCGCCAGCCGTTGGACACAAAATCTTGCTTCGACAGCTTGGGCCCTCTATTCCCCCTCACATGAACTTCTCCACTCTAGCGGCATATGTTTGGGTTCAACAACTAACAACCAAGCCGAGTACACTATCGTCATTGGCCTCCTCGTCGATGCCCATCATCATCGTTTTTTTCACCTTAGCATATTTCTTAACTCTCAACTATTCATCCTCCAGCTCAACAATGTGTACCGTTTCCGTGATCCTTGCCTCTTTCGCAAATACCTGCAAGTTAGACTTTTATCTCGAAATTTTGATTTCATTACATTTACACATATTCCAAGACAATTGAATCAAATTACAGATAAATTAGCTAACATTGTGTTAGATTGGCATATATCACATCAAGATACCTCTACATGCACATAAACCATCAAGAGCGTGTCACATCATATATAGATTAGACATCATAAATAACATTTAAAAACACACATGTGAACATAACAAATACCCCAAAATGTATACTCATATATATATATATATATATAAATCGGTCAAACAGTGCCATCAAAATGTTTACATACACATAAAATGCGTCGTATACAAAATCCGCAAGCCAATGAAGCACCTCGATACAAAACTGGTTCCACTGCAACAAAATGGGCTCACCAGCCTATATACAAAGATACAAAAATACATAGAGCGACACTCAAGGTGCATCTAGTGCACCACCTCTTACCCCCCCCTCAGGCGGTGGTGCCCCACCCACTACTGGTCCCTTCATACCAGGAGGTAACCGTGCGGTCATCGCAGCACCTGCTACTGCTGGTCACCGCACCATGGTCTTCCATGTCAGTGGAACTCCCACACACTGCTCCAGGATGCCCTCATCCTGGATACACGACCACATGCCCTCAAGCACTCCCTGTAGCACTGCCTCTAAGTGGTGGCGAATATCCTCAAAATATCCCCCGGCCTCCACCGGAGGAGCATGCGATGGCTCGGCACCAAGGTCATCAAAACGATGTCTCCTAGCTGCTCTCTCATCACCAGTTGGTCTCACCTCAACATCCTCACGCCAACGTCTCTCTCCTGCCCGCGGAGCTCTCCTCGGCTCCTGGTGAGCCGACGCTATCATCAACTCAACCTTGCACCCGTGAGGTCCCACATCTGCACATACAAACAACCAAATGATAGTATCCGCATATATACAAAATACACATGTCATACTATCTCAAAAATCAACATATCAAAATCACAAACATACCTCAGTGATCAAACACCTCCCCTAGAGGTAACACCATATCTGGATCACCCTGGAAGTCCACACCACAGTATGGATACTGCAGTATGATCTGTGACATCTACTGCCACACCTGTGCCACCTCAGCCGTGAAAAAATGACCACCCTCGCCACCCCCATGGTGAATCAAAATCATCGACCACCGCCTCAATCGTGGCTCTTGCACCCCAGGTGCGCCCAATAAAATTCTAGGGCACAACATTGGCTCCCTCTATAAAAACGAGGCCACCAAGATTGACCTAAAGGCAAAGTCCCCTGAATCCACAGTTCGACATCTATCCAGCTGCCCTACCATCTTGGCATGTAGCATCAAACCCTAGGAAAAATGCTCTCCGACCAGTGCCCTCCCCATAACCCTCAGTTGACCACCACTGATCGACTGAGTCGTGAGGGACCCATATACCCTCACAATCATCGTTGCTACATAGCGATGAGCTAAAGCATCCATCGCCCCAATACTCACTACAGAGCCTGGCATACAGTTCTCCCTCGAACAGTACCTCTGGCCCAAGGTAGCTAACGACACGTATGTAGGTAACACAGGCTCCACCGGTAGGGGCGTTCCCCGAAAATGGAGCCCAGTCATAAAGTATACATCCTCCACCACAGTGAAGGCAATCTGCTCTCCCCGCACCATAAAGCAATGTAGATATGGACTCCACATCCAGATTATAAACTGCAAAAGATACTCTTGCGCCCGTATCAATGGGCACTCAAAGAACTTCCGCAGCCCACAGGCTGCCAAAGTGGCATGAACCCCCGGCTCCTCAATAGCCACAACATCCCTCATCTATGACCAGTCCCACTCTCGCCAATGGACTGGCATCGTGCAAATGATCACCTACAACCACATAATACAGTCCTAGGTCAGCCAAATTGACCATAAAAACACATTAAAATCTCCAAAAAAGATAAGTTTTGCACCCATCATCCTTGCCCCCAAGGCGCGGTTGTTTAACCCACATGTGTGCACATATGCACGCCTGTTCACCCCACAGGAACGTACGCATGCGCACCTATCCATCTCATAGGCACGCATGTGTGCATGCCTTTCCACCCTACAAGGGTGCCTCCATGTGCCCCTGTCACGAACATAGGTGTGCATCACAGCGCACCTGCCCACTACACAGTCATGCACCCATGCGCAGTTGTGTAGCAAAAAATCATGCATATGATGTGTACCTTTGTCCCCCCTATGGGCACACCCATTTGCAGCTATTCAAATAATAGGCGTGCACCCGTGCACGCATATTTCTGAATTGCCTGCGCACTGGGGGGGCCACACCCATAAAAACCCCTGTATGGCCCTCCGTACAGGCCCTGCCCACAAATTGAAAACCTACTTCTATGCAGGACGATAAAAATACTAACCTGAAGCTCACTAGTCCTGAATCGGCTACCTCATCCTCCTGGAATCTCCAAATCTCCTCTGAATACCTCTCATCCAGTCACTCTAACAGCAAGTACAAATGAGGTGGCAATGTGGGCCCTACAACTATATATAGGCCTTTCCGCCAAACTTCCAAACACAATTCCCAGAGCTCCGGGTGTCCGTTTTTCGATCCATATTCATCCATGGGATCAACATCCCATCATCTACGTCAAGACAGTCCCCAGGCCATTTTTTATCCTTAGCCCCCGAGGCACCATTTTTTCATACCCCGTCCAAGTACGCATGCTCATGTTCAAAATTATCAAATAATTGATTGTATGTTCGATTCTCTTCAGATATTGGGTATTTGGTTTTCATGTGTGCAGTTACTTGGTCATCATACATCAACACAACCCCTTCATGTATATAATCAATACTGGCATGTAATCATTCCCTCTGAATCTCAATTGCATCTCCAGTCACACCCTTTGAAATTTGCCTTTAGGATCCCCATCTCCATCTCTGCAGTACTGACACCTCCATTGCATTTTAGGTACTATCACCTGGTAGCACTCTCCCCCACATGAGTTGTCCCATTCATAGCACCCTTTGGAACTTTGACACTCATGCTATTTTTCAAATCTTTAGGGATGGGAGTCCCGATAGTTTTACATCATGTCGTGAATCAGCCACAGACTCCTTCTCCTCATTTTGCTAGCTTTCCCAATGGACTCCCAGAATATCTCTTCAAGGTTCTATTTTGATTGTGCCTCTGCAGTATCATTAACCCCCCATTTCATCCATAATCAGTTTGCCCATCCGCAAATTTCTCTCCATTTCATCTACCTCATACAGAAACCCACCCATGGGGCCCCCAACCTCCACCAATTCTCCAAGCAAATTGTGCCCTCACCGGCCCAACCATATTACATTGGGGCACATGTTTTTGTATTTGTACACTCATCCCAAATCATTCTTTATTCATTTGGTACTTGTACAAAACCTTTGTTTCCAACATTTACATATTTTTTTGTCGCCACCTTTGACGACCTTCTTCCCCTTTTGGAAAACGCAACCCATGTCACCCTTGGTTGGGGAACTCCTTATCATCTACCCCTGTTGACATCATCCATATACTCCGAGTATCCCACAGACCACTTACCTCTGCCCTCTAAGTTTGTCCACTTTGTCTCGCCTCTGGCACAACTTATCCCACGTCTTGTTGTCCCCCTGACGCTCAACCTAGTTGAACACTTGCAACCACTTATACTTCACATATACCCCCAACCAAGGGCAGTCTTGAGTCTTCATACATATTGAATTTGTCCATGTACCTCTTCCAGTTCCTAACCTCACCTAGTAGATTTCACGAAGCCCTTTTCTTCTTGGAGTCCTGTCCCCCTTTTGTCAACATCAACATAGTTTCCAGAAGGGCGACAATATCTTGACTCTCATTACCTTTCCAATGAGAGATCTCAGACGACACAGGGAGAACCACAATTTCTCCCTGCTATCGTTGACCCCCATAAATTTTGACTTCAACACTTTCTCATGTTACGGTGGGTCTTACTTTGCGACTATTGCAGTTAGTTCTTATATTTTCCGAAGACCTCTGAATTTGGCTAGGCTATCAATGCCTACAAAATCCATGATACTTCTTATAGGTGTCATTTCCTACTGTTCAGAGTATGTTCCTCCATAGAATTTTCTTCTGCCTTTATCACGACCACCCCCGAGGGCGTTGCACTTGTCTACATCAACACACCATTTCAGTTACTATAAAACACCATTCTTTTTTGAGTTACATGACACGAGCATGGGGCATGCCCGCCTCGTTTGTACACAATTTATTTTTACACACCTTATGGAAGGTTGGGTTCTACAGGTTCCCTTCTCCCTCCAATGGGTCACTCTTGATACTCTCAATATCACTCTCTCTTACAACGACACTCTCAGTGGAAGAAACATTGATGAATTTCGGTTATATGTATGCTCCTAACCTCATCCATCAGGGGGCATCTGTTATGACTGAAATTTCGTCCGCAAATGATTACAGAAATCCATCATCGTCAAACAGTTATGTGGTCAACCATGGACCAAAATTACCACAAAAGCATTTCCAAAAGGTCCAAAACTATACAACCAATGATAAAATTAGAGTGCACTATGACTACACAAGGTGCGCACGCACATGCGCTATCCAGAAACATAGGAAAATTGCACATGCGCACGATGCGTGACCGTGGTCGCTAAAAGCCATGCACATCTGAGAATGGCGCATTTATGAGATTGGTTGGCCTCGCACCCACTTCTTGTTCATCTTCCAAGTTGATTTGACACCCAAATATTGGTTGAATCCAACTGGGTGGCTGGTCAAAGACCTAAAAATGCCCTAAATAGTCTCTTTTCACACTACAAGCTGGTTGCACAATACCTCAAAGAGGTTCTATAAAACAAGGCCATGAGTGCACTTCATTTTCAAGGAATTCATTAGCAAATTTATGTTGTTGCTATTCTCTTGAGGAATCCTCTATTCTCATCAAGAGTATACTAGCATCATTACATTGGGCAATCCATCTCACCTCTTGAGTGGATTAGCTTGGGATTCTTTCACCATTTCATTCAAATTTGTAAGAAGAGCTTAGTTGTGGGGGTCCAAGAGCCCTCCCTTGGAGGAAGAAGGGACCCATATTCCTCTTTCTTCTTGGTGTTTTCTTTCACTAATATAATCCTT
>SNQJ01S0029717.1:0-27939 GCA_010110895.2 Picea sitchensis | reverse complement strand
ATATATATATATATATATATATATATATATAAATCGGTCAAACAGTGCCATCAAAATGTTTACATACACATAAAATGCATCGTATACAAAATCCGCAGGCCAATGAAGCACCTCGGTACAAAACTAGTGCCACTGCAACAAAATGGGCTCACAAGCCTATATACAAAGATACAAAAATACATAGAGCGACACTCAAGGTTCCTCTAGTGCACCACCTCTTACCCCTCCCTCAGGTGGTGGTGCCCCACCCACTACTGGTCCCTCCAGACCAGGAGGTAATCGTTCGATCATCGCAGCACCTGCTACTGCTGGTCACCACATCACAGTCTGCCACGTCAGTGGAACTCCCACACACTACTCCAGGATGCCCTCATCCTGGATACGTGACCACATGCCCTTAGGCACTCCCTGTAGCACTGCCTCTAAGTGGTGACGAATATCCTCAAAATCTCCCCCGACCTCCACCGAAGGAGCATGCGATGGCCCGGCACCAGGGTCATAAAAACGATGTCTCCTAGATGCTCTCTCATCACCGGGTGGTCTCGCCTCAACATCCTCACGCCAATGTCTCTCTCCTGTCCGCGGCAGTCTCCCCGGCTCATGGCAAACCGACGCTATCATCAACTCAACCTTGCACCCGTGAGGTCCCACATCTGCACATACAAACAACCAAATGATAGTATCCACATATATACAAAATACACATGTCATACTATCTCAAAAATCAACATATCAAAATCACAAACATACCTCGGTGGTCAAACACCTCCCCTAGAGGTAACACCATATCTGGATCACCCTGGAAGTCCACACCACAGTATGGATACTGCAGTATGATCTGTGACATATACCGCCACACCTGTGCCGCCTCAGCCATGAAAAAATGACCACCCTCTCCACCCCTGTGGTGAATCAAAATCATCGACCACCACCTCAATCGTGGCTCTTGCACCCCAAGTGCGCCCAATAAAACTCTAGGGTGAAACATCAACACCCTCTCCAAAAACGAGGCCACCAAGATGGACCTAAAGGCAAAGTCCCCTGAGTCTGCAGTCTGACATCTATCCAGCTTCCCTACCATATTGGCATGTAGCATCAAACCCTAGGCAAAATGCTCTCTGGCCAGTGCCCTCCCCATAACCCTCAGCTGACCACCACTGATCCACTGAGTCGTTAGGGACCCATATACCCTCACAAGCATCGCTGCTACATAGCGATGAGCTAAAGCATCCATCGCCCTGATACTCACTACGGAGCCTGACATGTAGTTCTCCCTCGAACGGTACCTCTGGCCCAAGGTAGCTAATGGCACATCTGTAGGTAACACAGGCTCTGCCGGTAGGGGCGTTCCCCGAAAATGGAGCCCAGTCAGAAAGTATACATCCTCCACCTCAGTGAAGGCAATCTACTCTCACCGCACCATAAAGCAATGTAGATCTGGACTCCACATCCGGATTAGAAACTGCAAAAGATACTAGTGTGCCTGTATCAATGGGCACTCGAAGAACTTCCGCAGCCCACAGGCTGCCAAAGTGGCATGAACCCCCGACTCCTCAATAGCCACAACATCCCTCAGCTATGACCAGTCCCACTCTCACCAATGGACTAGCATCGTGCAAATGATCACCTGCAACCACATAATACAGTCCTAGGTCAGACATATTGACCATAAAATCAGATTAAAATCTCCAAAAAAGATAAGTTTTGCACCCATCAGCCTTTCCCCCAAGGCGTGGTTGTTTAACCAACAAGTGCACACATATGTGCGCCTCTTCACCCCACAGGCGCGCATGCATGCGCACCTATCCATATCATAGGTGTGCATGTGTGCGTGTCTGTCCGCCCTACAAGGGTGCCTCCATGTGCCCCTGTCACGAACATAGGTGCACATCACAACGCACCTGTCCACTACACAGTCGTGCACCCATGCGCAGCTGTGTAGCAAACAAGCGCGCATACCATGCGTGCCTTTGTCCCCCCTATGGGTACACCCATGTGTGGCTATTCAGATAATAGGTGTGCACCCATGCACGCATATTTTTGAATCGCCTGTGGACTAGGGGGCCCACACCCATAAAAACCCATGTATGGCCTTCCGTACAGGCCCTGCCCACAAATTGAAAACCTACTTCTATGAAGGATGATAAGAATACTAACCTGAAGCTCACTGGTCCTGAATCGGCTGTCTCATCCTCCTGGAATATCCAAATCTCCTCTGAATACCTCTCGTCCAGTCACTCTAACAACAAGTACAAATGAGGTGGCAATGTGGGCCCTACAACTATATATAGGCCTTTCCACCAAACTTCCAAACACCATTCCCAGAGCTCCGGGTGTCCATTTTTCGATCCATCTTCAGCCATGGGATCAACATCCCGTCATCTATGTCAAGACAGTCCCCAGGCCATTTTTTATCCTTAGCCCCCGGGGCACCATTTTTTCATACCACGTCCAAGTACGCATGCTCATGTTCAAAATTATCAAATAATTGATTGTATGTTCGATTCTCTTCAGATATTGTTCACGTTGGGTATTTGGTTTTCATGTGTGCAGTTACTTGGTCATCATACATCAGCACAACCCCTTCATGTATATAATCAATACTGGCATGTAATCATTCCCTCTGAATCTCAATTGCATCTCCAGTCACACCCTCTAAAATTTGCCTTTAGGATCCCCATCTCTAGCTCTGCAGTACCGTCACCTCCATTGCATTTTAGGTACTATCACCTAGTAGCACTCTCCCCCACATGATTTGTCCCATTCATAGCACCCTTTGGCACTTTGACACTCATGCTATTTTTCAAATCTTTAGGGATGGGAGTCCCGATAGTTTTACATCATGTCGTGAATCAGCCACAGACTCCTTCTCCTCATTTTGCTAGCTTTCCCAATGGACTCCCAGAATATCTCTTCAAGGTTCTATTTTGACAGTGCCTCCACAGTATCATTAACCCCCCATTTCATCCACAATCAGTTTGCCGATCCGCAAATTTCCCTCCATTTCATCTACCTCATACATAAAACCACCCATGGGGCCCCCAACCTCCACCAGTTCTCCAAGAAAATTGCGCCCTCACCGGCCCAACCATATTACATTGGGGCACCTGTTTCTGTATTTGTACACTCATCCCAAATCATTATTTATTCATTTGGTACTTGTACAAAACCTTTGTTTCCAACATTTACATATTTTTTTCTCGCCACCTTTGATGACCTTCTTCCCCTTTTGGCAAATGCAACCCATGTCACCTTTGGTTGGGGCACTCCTTATCATCTACCCCTGTTGACATCGTCCATATACTCTGAGTATCCCACAGACCACTTACCTCTACCCTCTAAGTTTGTCCACTTTGTCTCGCCTCTGGCAGAACTTATCGCATGTCTTGTTGTCCCCCTGACACTCGACCTAGTTGAACAGTTGCAGCCACTTATACTTCACATATACCCCCAACCAAGGGCAGTCTTGAGTCTTCATACATATTGACTTCGTCCATGTACCTCTTCCAGTTCCTAACCTCACCCAGTAGATTTCACGAAGCCCTTTGCTTCTTGGAGTCGTGTCCCCCTTTTGTCAACATCAGCATAGTTTCCAGAAGGGCGACAATATCTTGACTCTCATTACCTTTCCAATGAGAGGTCTCAGACGACACAGGGAGAACCACAATTGATCCCTGTTATCGTTGACCCCCGTAACATTCGACTTCAACACTTTCTCATGTTACGGTGGGTCTTACTTTTCTACTATTGTAGTTATTTCTTATATTTTCCGAAGACCTCTGAATTTGGCTAGGCTATCAATGCCTACAGAATCCATGATACTTCTTATAGGTGTCATTGCCTATTGTTCAGAGTATGTTCCTCCACAGAATTGTCTTTTGCCTTTATCACGACCACCCCCGAGGGTGCTGCACTTGTCTACATCAACACACCATTTCAGTTACTATAAAACACCATTCTTTTTTGAGTTACATGACACGAGCATGGGGCATGCCCGCCTCGTTTGTACACAATTTATTTTTACACACCTTATGGAAGGTTGGGTTCTACAGGTTCCCTTCTCCCTCCAATGGGTCACTCTTGATACTCTCAATATCTATCTCTCTTACAATGACACTCTCAGTAGAAGAAACATTGATGAATTTCGGTTATATGTATGCTCCTAACCTCATCAATCAGGGGGCATCTATTATGACTGAAATTTCGTCCGCAAATGGTTACAAAAATCCATCATCGTCAAACAGTTATGTGGTCAACCATGGACCAAAATTACCACAAAATCATTTCCAAAAGGTCCAAAACTATACAACCAATGATAAATTTAAAGTGCGCTATGACTACACAAGGTGTGCATGCACATGCGCTATCCAGAAACGTAGGAAAAGCACACATGCACACAATGCGCAACCATGGTCGCTAAAAGTTGTGCACATCTAAGAATGGCACATTTATGAGATTGGTCGGCCTCCCACCCACTTCTGGTTCAGCTTCCAAGTTGATTTGACACCCAAATATTGGCTGAATCTGACTGGGTGGCTGGTCAAAGACCTAAAAAATGCCCTAAATAGCCTCTTTTCACACTACAAGCTGGTTTCACAATACCTCAAAGAGGTGTTATAAAACAAGGCCATGGGTGCACTTCATTTTCAAGGAATTCATTAGCAAAGTTATGTTGCTGCTATTCTCTTGAGCAATCCTCTATTCTCATCAAGAGTATACTAGCATCATTACATTGGGCAATCCATCTCACGTCTTGAGTGGATTAGCTTGGGATTCTTTCACCATTTCATTCAAATTTGTAAGAAGAGCTTAGTTGTGGGGGTCCAAGAGCCCTCCCTTGGAGGAAGAAGGGACCCATAGTCCTCTTCCTTCTTAGTGTTTTCTTTCACTAATATAATCCTTGCCATTGGTGACATGAGTCTTATTGGTTGTTTGTTCTTATGTCCTTATGCTCAATAGTTTAGTTGTTCTTTTATTTCTTAGTTTAATTCGTAGTTTGTTCTTTTATTTCTTAGTTTAATTCGTAGTTTGTTCTTTTATATTTCTTTCTCTAACCCTTTCCTTTATAGATGTCTTGCTTATCTAACCCAACTAAGCTTGTAAGCACCTTTGTTTTGCTCATTTAGGTGACAAAATAGGTGCAACATATGCCACTCATGATTTGGAGTTGGCAGCCATAGTACATGCCTTGAGGAAATGGAGACACTACCTCATGGGGAAAGGGTTTGAGATGAGGACAAACCACAATGGTCTGAAATATTTGTTTGATCAGCCAACTTTAAATGCTAGGCAAAGCAGATGGTTAGAATTTCTAAGTGAATATGACTTTGATATAAAGCATATCAAGGGGAAAGAGAACAAAGTGGCTGATGCAATTAGCATAAGAGTGCATGGAATGCATTCTACAACCATTAGCATGTATCAATCAGATTTGAACCACAAAATTTTAGAGACTGCCAAATCAGATTTACAATACAAGGATTTAGTGGAAAAATTACAGCAAGGTAATTTGCAGCAGAAAATTGAAGAATACAAGCTGGATGAGGATGGAATTATCATATACAGGGGAAAAATTTATGTACCAAATTCTAAGGAATTGAAAAATCTGATACTGAGGGAAATGCATAATGTGCCTTATGTTGGGCACCCAGGATTTCTAAAAACTATTGCAGTTGTCAAGAGACAATATTATTGGCCAGGCATGAAGAAAAAGGTAGTTGATTTTATTTCCAGATGTTTGGAATGTCAAAAAATAAAGGTTGAGCATAGACACCCAGCTGGTTTGCTACAACCATTACCCATTCCTGAGTGGAAATGAGAAGTTGTAACCATGGATTTCATTACCAAACTTCCCAGAATGAACAAGAAACATGATTCTATCATGGTAGTGGTGGATAAGCTTACTAAGCTGCCCATTTTATTTCGGTTAAGCTCACTCACAAGGCAACGAACATTTTTGATGTTTATATGAGGGATATTGCTAGGTTACATGGAATACCTAAGACAATTGTGTTTGACAGAGATACAAAATTTACCTCAAAATTTTGGAAGGGATTATTTAATGGATTTTGAACAAATTTGAATTTTAGTACAACTTATCATCTAGAAATAGATGGACAAACAAAAAGGGTGAATCAAGTGATTGAGGATATGTTGAGGATGTATCTGATGGATAAACCATCAAAATGGGAAGACTACCTACACTTGGTAGAGTTCACTTATAACAATGGGTAGCAATCATCTCTAAAGGTGAGCCCATTTGAGGCACTTTATGGCAGAAAGTGCAACACACCGGTAAGCTGGGATAACCCAGCAGATAGAGCAGTGGTTGGGCTAGAATTGCTCAGGGAAATGGAAGAGAAAATGTTGAAAATAAAACAAAATTTAAAGGCTGCCCAAGATAGGCAGAAAATCTATGCTGATAAGGGAAGAACTCACGGGGAATTTAAAGAGGACGACCATGTATTCTTGAAAGTGAAAGCCAACATAAGTTCCCTGAAGTTGGGAAATTGTTCAAAGTTGGCAGCTCGCTATTGTGGGTCATTTGAAATCCTAGAGAAGATTGGTCCAATAGATTATATGATTGCATTTCCTGCATCTATGTCTATTCATAATGTATTCCATGTATCCTTGCTAAATAAATATATACTTGATGCTAATCATGTTATTGATTAGAATGTGATTCAGGTGGAGCAAGAAGGCGCTTTTCAAGTGCGTCTGATGCACATTTTGGACCGGAAAATCAAACAGCTCTAGAATTGAGCCATAGGGCTTGTAAAGGTCTAATGGACCTGGTATGGTCCTGTGGACACTACTTGGGAGCATGAGGATGCAATGCGGGTAGAATACCCCCATATTTTTGAGGAGTTTAAAATTTAGTTGTACATGGGTACATGATGCACTGAGGACAGTGCATAAATAAGGGGACGAGATTCTAATATCCCTAAGGCCGAAACTAATTACAAATGTAAATACAAATGTACATAAGCTGGTGAGCTAATTTTATATCATTTTGGTGTGAACGTTTCATGGCATAGTACGTGCATGTACTGCGCAGTAAAATGAAGAAGTGTGGACATTCTGGGATACCGCGCGCAACATCTTAAGTGCACGTGATGTAGAGGCTAGGAAGCCTTGTGTATCTGATATGTTTTATAGGCTGGTGAGCCAGTATTATAATCTAGGATGCTTATATTTTGATTAGGCTAGAGATCCTAGATTTTAAAGGCCAGTGCGCCTATTTTTGTACATATCTCATATTTAATATAAAATACATCGCTGCACGCTGACCAACCACGATAAAAGATATGGGGAACTAAACTCCACTAGTTAGGGAAAGGGAAGGGGCTAAGTTAAGGAATATTATATTAATATTTCTTAAATCATAAAGTATGGATAATTGTGTTATCCTAAGTTCTAAGTTGGGGCCAACTGGGCCAAAGTAGCTTCCAACATGACAAGTGTCAATTTGGGGACATGCATACATATTGTTGGACTTAATTCATTTAGGGGATCTCCATCAGGAGGAACATCATCTTTCCTTGATTCATCCATCACTGAGATATACATTCAATCATCCAGGAGGAGGGGAGCCAGGGGGTTATCATTTGTATCTTCATGACTTTACCTAAACCCATATCCAGAGCCTTATGTTGGGTAATTGTTAGCTTGGGAGAGAGATTGAATAAGCAGGTTGGCAGGCCCGTGGGATATTGAAGAAGCGGGTTGTCAGGCCCGTGGGATATTGAAGAGGCGGGTTGTCAGGACTGTGAGCAATTCTCTAGGTGAGAGAATTGTTGGGGATTTATTTCCGAAGGTGTTGAACTACAACTACATGGCTCTAAGACTTCCTATCCAGCCTATTGTTGAAGCCATGGAAGGGAAGTGGGGCAGCTGAGGGACTATTGATAAGAGAAGGGACACACTTCCCTAGGTGGGACATGCAAGTGGGGAATGAGGGACTGTAGGTTGTTAGTTGAGTGAGCACCTGAGACGAAGTATTTCCTATTGTTCATGAGCCTTTAGCCTGGTTAGGAACCCTTTACTTGGGTGAATTTTAGTCCCAACTCGACAATGACTCACTGTTGAGAGTGATGAACAATGTGGTCTAAGGCTGGGAGGTTCGTGGAAGGTTTGCACACAGTTGGTGATATTCTCACAAAGATAAGTGTCAATTGTGTGATTAATTTACATGATGCATTGTTATTCACGTGTTGATTTTATGGGTTTATTCTATGCATGATTATAGTTGTCTATATGCTTATGGGTATTGCATGTATATGTTTATGTTTTTTCAGTGTGAATCCATGCATTTGCATAGCGTATTTTTTTGTTCACATTTTATATATATTAATCTTCCACAAGAATTATGTGTTTGCATAGGTTTTAATTGCATGCAGTTAGAAAATTATATAAGACATAAGTTAGTTAGGATGTTAGGTATGTTACAATACGTTCCTCATAGAGAACGGATGTGTTCTCCGGTGTAGTGTGACCCGGCATGAATGGTCAGGGACATTACAAATGGGTATCTGAGCATGAAAGAGTGTTCAGGAGTAGCATGGCCTAGCCGATTGAAGGCTGGGAATATTACAAAGACGGTTTTAGAGCTAAGTAAAGCATCTGAGGAGTGGCATGCCCCGACCGGTGTGAGTTTGGGGATGATACATGCTGCATCTATTGGTGGGTTTTTTTGGGGGGGAGGGGATGTATCTAGTCACAACTTATTTCCAGACATCACAAGTCTGTTCCATCATATATACCTTCATTCTTATGCTCTAGAATACATATTTTGTTCCATCAAACAAGGGATATTGGTTGATGCATAATCCATCTTGATATTCCATGTGTGCTACAGATGTTCCTTCCAGTGATCAAGATATTTTGAAGGAACCCACTCTGATACTAGTGGTTAGCACACTTACTTATATTGAGGGTGGCCTGAATTAGTATAAGACTACCTTTTATTTTATTAAAATATTTCCTTAAAATATTTATCAATATTTTATTTTACTAACTGTAGCAGTTAATCATAAATAGACAACCATGCAATCAATTGCACATTGAAATTTAACGTGGAAACCCAAATGGGAGAAAAAAAAAAAAATTATAGGATCATGTATGCACTAATCTACTATTACAATGCTTGCAGGAACCAACCTGTAGGAGACACCAATCTCCTTATTTGAGCACCGACTTAGCACTTCCTCTGGGCACCAACCTAGAAAAACAATATTTGCAGATACCAACCTATAGGAGATACCAATCCCCTTGTTTGAGAACCAACTCAACTCTTCCTGTAGGCACAACCCACAACTGCTTTATTTGCAGGAATGAACCCATAGGAGACACCAATCCCCTTAGATGAGAACCAACTCAACAAATCATGTAGGAACTGAACTACAACTTCTATATTTATAGATACAAATATGTAGGAAACACCAATCTCATAGAGTTTCCAATAGTACCAGATTGCCACTTTTATTCAAGCCTTCACCTATAAAAATATGTTTCTCTCTCTCTGTTGTCATAAAATTTTTCACTGGTTCACAGTTTGCATGATTTCAAAATTTTCTTAGACCTTGCACCTCCTAGCCACCCTTAGAAGTTCACATTTTCTTCTCTTTTATTCTTTCACATCCTCAAACCTCAAACATCTCCATTCTTCCACTCTGGGTTCTATACTATCGGAACGCCTCACATAAATAGTCACTTTTCTTCATCTACTCACACATCCACACTCAAAATATATTTTGAAAGTGTTATTTACACATTCCATACCCCAAAAAATACCCATACCCCCAAAAAATATGTCCATAGGTCCGGCTCCAGATCTCCTCAAACTGAGCTATCAAAACTCCTCCACAAAAATCAGTCTCAATATTCTTCCACTTCACATGATATTTTCATGGTTCGTTACCATTCAACAATCATTGGATGTAGTCCGTTGAATCAATTTTGTCCATCGATCTATTATCTACCCATCAAAACACACAACAAAAACCTCATCCCTCGCCATTCATTCGATCAATCCTCAGATTAAATGTCCATCGTAGATCTCGTTCCCTTCTCACCAAAAAATGTAACAGGACCTCAACTCTCACCAGCCATCTGATTAGTTTCCTGATCAAAATTCAACCATTGATGTGTTATCCTTACATTAAGTCACAACCATTCGATATAATCCTTGCTTCAATCTTAGCCATCAATTTTTTCCACATTACTCAGATATCAGGACCACTGGAGTACTTGACTATTGGGCCCATAGGATATCAAACCCCCGGGCCTTTAACCATGCACTTTCATTCTTTTGATATCTTATATACCGGTACTCATGTCTTCTAATATTCGTATGAAACTTGGCACAATTACAATGCAACACATGGTGTCCACCGTGGCACCTGGCCCTGTGAGCTTCAACAAAACCGTGATCCTCCATTCTTTCGGTATCCGATACATGATATTGTTGATGTGGTATTTTATGTGGATTCCTTTCCATGTGTATTGGATGACGAGGAACATGTTTTGGTCATGATTTCATCACTTCCTTCGACTCTTCATATTCCATGCTAACTAAACACTTGACATGTGGCATTATCTTCGTTACATACATGGTTATGACGTGGTGTTGATGTGGCATTTGAGCTGGCCCTTTGGGGAATTATCCTTTCGAACCATCGAGATTTCAACATTGCACTAACATTCTACTCTTTCGATATCTAATATGGTGATACCATATCATCGGGGCACCAGGCCTCCAGAACCTTTAACACTTCAATATTTCTCTCTGGTCATCCGATATGTGATATATTACCCAGGAGATTATGTTAATGTGGCCCTGACATGGAAACTATATATTATGTGGAGTCTACATGGATTTTTGTACTATCTTGGATGCTTATGTGGAAGATGATGGCCTCTTTGTGGCTCTGACATGGTTGCTGATGTGACATTTAAATTATCATATTGAGTATCAGGCCCCTGGAAATTTGGCATTATGCTGGAACTTACTTTCTCCCAATGTTCGATATCTGATATGTTGATATTAGACTTATGTGGGAACTAGGTTATTATGCCATCGAGACCCCAAAATTTTCACGAAACATTTTCAAAAAACAAACTAGTACATCGATATCTGATATAACGTGTTCCCCAAAACTTAAAAGATAATTCCTTGCATGGGGTTCCATATCTCATTTTTTTTTGTTCAACCAATGTAATGCATATTTTTCAATATAAACCCTTTGAAATTGATTCTCCTTATGCATGTGGGATATATAGATTTCGCGGAAATGATTTTATTGTGCCTTCAAAAGTTTACTTCGACTCCCTTACTGGGATTATAAATGTTTGGGACATACTTTGCACAATCGATCCTCCACAACCTATAATTATTTAGAAAATGATAAGGATCTTTTCCACCATCTCATTCCCCCAATATCGTTTCTCTATTTTAGGGTCATCTCTTTCAGCTTCTAATATCCTTCTCACACATGAATTCATTTGAGTTGACTGCACAATAAAATATTATCTCTTGTAGAAGATTAATAATGTTGGCGCAGAATTGATCATACCAGGGTCCTTCTCAGGTTACCAACAAAAGGAACCATGTAGTCTAGAGTGATAGCATTTTTATCTCCTCTTAAGAGAAGAAGTCTCACCTAAATTGCAACCAAGACCGAAATATAGGGAAGGGAAAGGAGAATACTTAGGTGGGTTTCCAGAAGCTTCAAGATTCACCATGATCTTGTGCAGGATAGACTAACTACAAAACATATCAGAAATCATTCATACTGGAACTAAATATACTCAATTGTGAAATCATTTGTATAAAAAGATATCATATTGATATTATCAATCATAAATAAGTACCATAAAGAGACTATTCATAAGAATAATCACATAATGACACATTATATTTCAAAATTGTGTGTCCTTCTTCATCTATTATCATCATTTCTTCTCGGATACAATATCAAAGATACAAATTAGTAGTATGTTACAAACTTCTTACTCCACACTCATGTCACAAATCTCTATCTATATTTTTTCCCAAAACTATATACAAATTACAATTACAAAACCTTTTCTCAACTACACCCAACCACAATATCCAACCCAACCATATCAACTGACCAACCCTTTTACAATAGTATGCATCTCATATATAGGTTGAGTGGGATCTTCTGGATTTGGGATCACATGCTTTCTTGTTCTGTTGTAACTTCTTTTTCCTTATTGGTGTTGTGTTGTCCCTTTTTTCAACTGATTTATGTTTCATTACTTTCTCCATTGTCCATCTCTTTATGTATCTTGTGCAACTTGTGTTTGATCAAAACTGTGACTATAGTCCATCTTGAATAATATTCAACCCAAAAATGAAGGTCCCAACAAATAGGGCATAGTCACCTACTCAGATGCTCATCATCACATAGGGGCATTCTCTACTTCCTCTATCTGGTTCTATTTCCTTGGTTTCTTCTTTAACCTCAATGACAACTGAATACACAAAAGCTCATCAATTTTTATAAACATTCATAGTCTCCACCTATCATTGAAAATAGCCAGGCTCCCTCTGCCCGTGACATCAATGAAATCCATGATCCCCCTACCTATGACATCAATGACATCCATGATTGTCATAGTCATGTCTACCTTTAACATCAGTGAAAACATAATTTCCAACAACCAAGACTTCAACACTACTATTCCCCTCTGATCCTCTAATATTTGATTTGTTGTTATGCTCACGTGGCAGATGACATAATATCCACATGGAATGCTTCCACCTATACTGGATGACATCGCATTGATGTGGCTATGACATGTGGCACCTGTTAGTGCTCAATATCATCATGTTCTGGTGTGTTGTGTTTTTATGCCTAAGTCTATGATTTTTCCTATGTTTTCCCCTTTTTGTAGACCTGATTATAGATCTTTCCTTCCGGTGTGTATTTTTCCTTTTTGTTGGCAATCATCCTTTTGATCGACTAGTTTTCCCTGTCAAAATTCCCTGAGAAATATCGGCCATGAGTTTCTCTATCTTTTCTAAAGGCGATCACTTCCCTGTTTATCTCCACCACTTAGCATTTGTTCTCCCAAATCCCAGCTCTGTTGCCCAAGTCTTCATTGTCACAGGCTGCAACGCTGAGAGCGGTTTAATAGGAACTCAAATCAAGTGAGTGTGGGAATCGGTAGTTCAAATGTTATAAATTGTTCTGAAAGAATCGTGAAGTCTCAATTCATGAAAGGGAATATTTGGGCCATCCGATCGTGAAGAGCCGAGGGTCGTCGATCTAACATTGGTGATTTTTGGAGGATCGGGAATTAGGAGTTCAGGGTTCTCATCGTAAAGGAAAATACATAGCCTGAAGTCCCGAGACCCTAAAGGTCGATGGTTTGATCCGAGCCATCTGATCAGAGAGGACGCGTGGCACACAATCTGAGGGATCGCAATTTTTTGACTTAGGGGTTTCAACATGAAGCACCTCGTGAACTCATGAAACACGAGATCGTGACGAGCCATAAGGTTGGGCCCATGATCACAGTCTATGGTCACATGGAAGCTAGGGCCAAAGGAAAGTAAGCGTTGGATTGAATGTTAGAAGGTTGAAGCGATTCTAGGGGATGATCGTGGTCATAAGATCGAAGGAGATCAGACCATTGACTTGGATGGGTCTTCTTGCGAGATTGAGCATTGAGACATTGGAAATCAAGGGGAGTGAAAACTCCCAAGATGAGAATCCCCAAAATATCATTCACGATAAGCATGTGATCATGGCCCGTGGCCACATGGGGTGATAAGAAGCAGTTGCACGAAAGGATGGAGCCCCCGAGTTGGTTATAGGAGAATAGTCGCGTATCCCTGGGATGCCAGAATTGATCAGAAAGGATTGTGAAGTTCACATGGAACACTCATGGGAATGAGGCCTCGTCCTGATCCCACTAAAAGAATTTAATGAGAATAAAGAAGGTGGATGAAACCTCATTTCATCCCATAAATAGAAGGCATGGAGGTTCTGGAGTGGTCATCCTATGGTACCCCTGTGGGTAAATTTCCCTACCAAAGCCATACCGATCCGAGATCGCGTCTGACAGAAGAATGCAGGTGCAGTTTGACAGAAGAAGAGGCAGATGTCGAGCCTTGAATGTAGTGATCAAAGTGTGTTTATGTATGAGGCGAGTTGCTTTGAGTATATATACTCAGTTTTTATATTTTGTAATGGTCGATGGTTGAGTTGAGCTCCCGATTGTAAAGTTTTTAGTGAAATTGTTGGTTCTTTGGTTATGATATGTATTTGAGACTTCTTGTTTAATGAAATTCACTTTCTTTTCATCCCTTTGTGACAATTTTATTAGAACACTTGGGCATGGGAGATCCAGTCGAGGATAGTTATTTCTATGTGGTGTATGTTTGATCACAGTGACACTACTACCAGTTTTAAGCAGTTATCTTTGTTGTTTTCCTTCCAACGTTGAATGACCTGAGCATGGAAGATCTAGTTGGGCAGTTTTTATCGAATTGTGATGTATGATTGATCTCAGTTCATAATAATTTCATTTAGTTCCCTGTTTCTCTAAGACAATAAATATTTTCTTCGGAGTTCTTCTCTCCTCTAACTACTGGAAGACTGGAGGTCCATAGTAGACCACTTCATTCTCCTTAATTTATTCACCCTTACTCATCACTATACTGCAAATTACTGACTGAAGTTATATTAAGACCTCTATTTCCTATGCGTGCCAACCCAGTTTTATGAGTTAGAATGATAGCATCATGAGTCTGCATCCATTAGACCACCTTTAAACTATTCATTGTGACATAAAATTGATGGGTATCAGGCTTACCTCTGCAAAAATCCAAAGGTGACTTCTAGTGCTAACATTTTTGGCGCCGCTGCCGGGGACAAAATTGATGATTTTCCCTGGGATTGAATGACAAATATTTCTATTTCTAAAGGTGCATCAGAACTCAGTACATCAAATATTGCAATCGTGCACCTAACGAATCCACTTTGGTAAAGACACGGGCGACTCCACTTATTTAGTTGTGGCTTCTAGAGGCAGACAAACGAGGTCTACTCCACAACTGCCTTTAGCAACACCTGAAGTTGACCCAGAGAAGATTATGAGAAAGGGAAAGGCCCTTCGAGAAGGTACTTTTGTTGAACCAGGTATTTTTGATAATTTTCACTGTTATCCTTTAGAAACTCTGATATTTGCATCTCATTCTCTTATTATACTATTTGTTGGAGTTTCTCGAAGTTTAAAGTTTGGGAGTGTTCCTGTTGAGTTTTCCCCTCCTGGTCTAGATTTGGAGGGAGAAATCCTTGTCACTCCTCTCTCCCCGAAGTTGTACCTTGGTCTATACCCTAGACCTCGAAATATTTTCCTACTCCAGGTTTTATTACTCCTTCTCCTATTAGAGTTACTGATTTTTCAGAAAGGGAAACCGCTTTTCCTTCAAGCCCTTTAGCCTTTTCTCCAAGTCCTCTATTGTTTTCCTTTCCTCTCAGAAGCTCAATTCCAGTCTCCCCTATTTGAACCCCTTCCCCTCTTCGTTCTCCTCCACATATCATCCCTATGGCAGGTGTCAATCCTCCTAGAAATAGAATGGATGTTATAGTGGCTACAAGTTATGCCCCTCTAGTCCTTCCTCAACCTTTGAATGCTCTCCCTGTTGGATATTACCTAAAGTATATGCCCAAATTCACTCGAGAGGAAGACATAACTATTGAAGAGAACTTAGTTTCCTTTTATAGTTATGCAGACAATCTGAATATTGAAAATGAAGATGTTTGGATGAGAGTCTGTGTCCAGAGACTTGATGGTGAGGTTAGGAAATGTATTAGAGGATTGACCCCTGGATCCATTGTTGGGATTGAATCTCTAGATGATGTTTTATTAATGCAGTGGGGGGACAAAAAATATTTTATGGATTATATCACAGAGTTCATATCACTAAAGATAAAAGAGGGGGAATTAGTCTCTAATTTCTCCAAAAGATTCAATAAAATGTACAACAAAATCCCTGTTGAGATAAATCCTACAAAGGCCTCTGCCAAGATCATGTATGTTAGCACCTTTGACCCTAATTTATGCTTCTTGTTGAGGGAAAGAAGATATACTTCTTTGTCTCTTATGCAAGGTACAGCCCAGGAATTAGATTCCAACGTATTGGCAGTTGACAGACTTAGGAGCAAAGTCGACATAAACAAAGGAAGAGGAAGAGTTGAGGCCTCAACCTTTGGTTCTTCCACATCTCACCCCTAAGTATATGAATTAACCAAGATGGTGAAGTCCTTGTCTGCATAAATGGAGAAGATGAAATTTGAAGGGAAGCAAGGTTATAAAGCTTCCCAAAATGTTGATAATAGAGGCAACTTTAGGAGGCCGAATAACAATGCCCATCATATTATGCCAAGGGAGATAAGGGAAATAGATAGAAATGATCAGAATATCCAGAATCCCCTTCAAAATAACCTTGTTGTTGATGAGGAAAGGGAGGAAGAAGAGCTCGATCCCAAAATCCATAGTCTCAGAGACACCTCCCCATTTCCCCATTTGACCCAATCTTCATACGAAGAGTCCCTCATAGATAGCCAAATAAACGAGCTGAGTAAAGGGGATAAGGAAAATAGTGGTCCCAAAAAATACAACCTCCGGTATAAGAAGAAAGAAGGGAATTCTGATGTCCCTGATCATCCCCCCAGAGTAGAGACACCTACTAAAGACGCAACAAACAATAGAAAAGAAAGGAAAGCTTAGAATCCCCCACCAATAGTCAAAGACCATGTCTTGGAGGTGAGATAAATTATGAAGCGCCCTTCCTCCTTTATATTTGAGCATGAAATTCATAAAATCAAAATCCCAGTACCCCTTTCAAAGCTAGTCAAGCATGAAGACTTCAAAATGTCCCTCTCTAAACCATTGCATCCTGATCCATCTTGCCATTCCACAGACTCAGTGAATCTCCAAGATGAAAATCCCACAATCATCTTGGGTCCTATGGTAGAAGGTAGAGATGATTCATCCCCTCCCTTCTATAAATCCTTGAATATACATGATAAGTTGTTGCATAACTGTCTGATGGACTCTGGAGCGTCTCATAATCTCATGCCCAAAACTGTCATGGAATACCTCGAATTAGAAATCACTAAATCTTATCATGATTTATATTCTTTTGACTCAAGGAGAGTGCAATGTCTTGGGGTCATCAAAGATATGGTTGTGACTTTGTTCCAATTGCCCATGAAAAGTATGGTCATGGATATCATGGTAGTTGATGTTGCTCCCAATTTTGGCATGCTATTGTCAAGATATTGTATAAAAAGACTTAGGGGAACATTAAAAATGGACCTCACATATGCTACCATTCTAGTATTTGGAGGGGAGCATAGAAGATTGTATAAAGAAGCTCAGTTGGCCTACATTATCAATGATGAAGAAGATCCCACCAACCATCCTATATTTTCACTTGACACTGATTTGGGATCCATCTTATTACATCTCGTCGATGCCCCTGAGCCTCCTCTTGAGATAAAAAAATCCATTAGTCTCTATGAAGATTCTCCTCCAATTACCTCTATGTGGAAAATGTTCTTTGATGGAACCTCTTCTAGAGAAGGAGATGGCTCTAGAGTGGTATTTGTTTCCCCTACTGAAGAAACCATATCTTTTTCATATGAATTAGAATTTGAAACTACCAATAATGTGGCAGAATATGAAGCTCTTATTCTAGGATTGAGGGTTGCAAAGGACATGGGGATTAAAGATAAATCAGTGTTTGGCGATGTTGTTTTGGTTGTCCAGTAGGTTAGAAATGTGTATCAGGCCAAACACCCTCAGATCAGAAGTTATAGAAATGAATTATGGGACCCCATCGACAGGTTTTTCCTGTCTTTCAATGTTTCATTCATTCCGAGAGTAGAGAATACAATGGTTGATTCTTTGGCTATTTTTTCAAGCAATTTCAAAGTCCCTCTTCTACCCAAGCTTAGGTATGATATAGAAGTAAAATATAGACCCTCAATACCTACCAATGTCAAGCATTGGAAGGTATTTGAGGATGATCTTGAGATCAAGAGGTTCTTGGAATCTATTGATGAATTTTTTGCATTACATATAGACCAGGATCCTGACTCTCAAAGTGACCCATGTGCTGATGAATCTTTGAAGAAAATTGTTGATCATCATATTGTGCAGTTACCAAGAAATCGCATTCCAAGGGGACTAGTCCCTTTAGAAAGGATATTTGAAAATAATGATGTGGCAGTGAAAGATCAGAGGATGATTGATGATGCTGACATAGCTTAATGCAATATTGGCATAGAAGAGGATCTGAAATCCGTCAAGCTATCAAGCATCCTATCAAAGAAACAAAGGATCGAGTATGATGAGTTATTTAAAAAAAAAATGATGTGTTCGCTTGGAGCTATAAAGACCTCAGAACATATGATACCAGTGTTATTGATCATAAGATCCCACTGAAGGAGGAGGCCAAATCGTTTAGGGAGAAATTAAGGAAAATTAATCCCATGTTACTGCCTGTCATGGAGAGAGAGGTAAAGAAGTTTTTGGATGCCCAGATCATCATGCCTTTGAGATATTCAAAATGGGTGGCCAACTTGGTCCTAGTGAGAAATAAGAGTGGGGAAATCATATTGTGTGTCGATTTCAAGAACTTGAATAGGAGCTCAAAGAAAGACAATTAACCCTTGCCAAAAATGGAACACATGTTACAAAGGGTAACTGGCGCATCAAGGATATCGATGATTGATGTCTTTTCAGGATACAATTAGATCTCGGTCCTACCTGAGGAAAGAGAAAAGACAACCTTCACCACTCCTTGGGGTACATTCATGTATGCCAAAATTCCCTTTTGATTGATGAACGCAGGGGCGACCTTTCCGAGAGCCATGGATATCGCTTTCATTGGCGAAAGGGACAAGTTTGTGGTCATCTATTTGAATGAAATTACAGTATTCTCGAGATCAGAAAGAGAGCACTGTGAGCATTTAAAAAGGGTTTTCCTGAAATGCAAGAAGTTTGGTCTCTCCTTAAATCCCAAGAAGTCTATGTTTTTCATGAAGGAGTAAAATTACTAGGACACATTGTATCAACTGAGGGAGTCGGGATTGATCCTAACAGGATTGAAGCAATCCAGGCCTTGTCACTCCTAAGATCCAGGAAATAAGTACAATCTTTCTTGGGAAAAATCATTTTTTTAAGAAGGTTTGTTTCGAATTTTTTTGAATTGGTGAAGCATATCAAAACCATGCTTAGGAAGGGGAACGAAGTAAAATGGAATACTAAATCTAGAGAATCCTTCAACCAAATAAAGAAGGCACTGACTGAGGCACCTATGCTAATCAATCTCAATTATTCCAAGGATTTTCTAATTTTTTCCTTTGCTTCCTTTGATTCAGTGGCATCTGTTTTATTGCAAAAGAATGTTGAAGGGATTGAGAAACCTATTTATTGTTTCAGGAGAGCATTGAGGGATGCAGAGATCAAATATGGGATCATGGAGAAGCATGACTATGCCTTGGTGAAACATCTCAAATCTTTCAGAGTCTATGTTTTGCATTCAAAAATCATTATGTATGCTCCTTCAACTTTTGTGAAGGACTTTCTCATTCAGCCTAACATATATGGGAGAAGGAGAAAGTGGATTGCCAAAATCTTCAAATTTGATCTAGAAATAAAACCCACTAAGCTAGCTAAAGGCCAAGTTTTAGCCAAGTTGTTGGATGAATCTAATCATAAAGATTTAGGGTTAAATTCATCAACACTTTCTTAGAAAACCAATAGGCTAAAGCACTTGATAAAAATCTTCAAGATAACCCTCATTTTAAAAAATGCGCCTGGTACAAAGACATTATATATTTGCTGCAAGAGTTGCGACCTTCAGATGGGATGGGAAAAAGCAAGGCACTGGAGTTGTTTATTCTTGGCAGCTCGCAGGGAGCATGCCATCCCATATGGAGCCAAATGTTAGTGCTCAATCTTGTCATGTTCTAGCGTGTGGTGGTTTTATGCCTAAGTCTGTGATTTTTCCTGTGTTTTCCCCTTTTTGCAGACCCGATTATATATCTTTCCTTTCGGCGTGTATTTTTCCTTTTTGTTGGCATTCATCCTTTTGATCAACCAATTTTCCCTGTCAAAATTGCTTGAGAAATATTGGCCATGCGTTTCTCTATCTTTTCTAAAGGCGATCACTTACCTCTTTATCTCCACCATTGAGTCTTCATTTTCCCAAATCCCAGCCGTGTCGCCCAAGTCTTCATTGTCATAGGCCGCAGTGCTAAGAGAAGTTTAATAGGAACTAAAACAAAGTGAGCGCGACAATTGGGATTTCAAATGTTATAAATTGTTATGAAAGAATCACAAAGTCCCAATTCACGAAAGGGAATATCTGGGTTGTTTGATCGTGAAGAGTCGAGGGTTGTCAATCTGACATCAGTGGTTTTTGGAGGATCGAGAATCAGGAGTTCAGGGTTCTCGTCATAAAGGTGCATCCATAGCCCGAAGTCCTGAGACCCTAAAGGCTGATGGTTTGATATGTATCGTCTGATCAAAGAGGACACGTGGCACATGATCTGAGGGATCACAATTTTGTGACTTAGGGGTTTGGGCATGAAGCACCTCGTGAATTCGCGAAACAAGAGATCGCGATGCGCCTGAAGGTTGGGCCCACGATCATAGCTTGCGATCACATGAAAGCTGGGGAAAAAGGAAAGTAAGCATCAGATTAAATGTTAGAAGGATGAATATATTCAAGGGGATGATCATGGCCATTGGATCGAAGGATATCTAACCATTGATTTGGATGGGTCTTTTCGCGAGATTGAGCATCAAGACATTGGAAATCAGAGGGAGTAAAAACTACCGAGATGCGAATCCCCAAAATATCATGAGGGATAAGCATGTGATCATGGTCTGTGGTCACATGGGGCGATAGGAAGAAGTTTCATGAAAAGATGGAGTGCCCGAGTTGGTTACAGGAAAATAGATGCCTATCCCCGAGATGCCAGAATTGACCAAAAAGGATTGTGAAGTTCGCCTGGAACAGTCATGGGCATTAGGCATCATCCTGATCCTAGTAAAATCAGTTAATGAGAATAAAGAAGGTGGTTGAAATCTCATTTCATCCCATAAATAGAAGGCATGGAGGTTCTGGAGCGGTTAGCCTATGGTACACCTGTGGGTGAATTTCCTTGCTAGGGCCATACCAATCCGAGATCGCGCCTAAAAAAAGAATGCAGGTGCATTTTGACAGAAGAAGAAGCAGACAACGAGCCTTGAATGCAGTGATCAGAGTGAATTTCTATAGGAGGCGAGTTTCTTTGAGTATATATACTTATTTTTTATATTTTGTAATGGTTGGTGGGTGAGCTGAGCTCCCAATTGTAAAGTTTTTAGTGAAATTGTTGGTTCTCTGGTTATGATATGTATTTGAGACTTCTTATTTAATGAAAGTCAATTTCTTTTCATACCTTTGTGACAGTTGTATTAGAACACTCAAGCATGGAAGATCCAGTCGAGGATAGTTATGTCTATGTGGTGTATGTTTGATCACAGTGACATTACTGCCAGTTTTAAGAAGTTCTTTATGTTTATTTCCTTCCAACGTTGAATTACCTAAGCATGGAAGATCCAGTCGGGAAATTGTTATCAAATTGTGATGTATGATTGATCTCAGTTCATAATAATTTCATTCAGTTCCCTGTTTCTCTAAGCCACGAAGATCTTATATTCAGAGTTCTTCCCTCCTCTGACTGCTATAAGACCATAGGTCCATAGTAGAACACTTCATTCTCCTTAATTTCTTCCCCCTTACTCATCACTATACTTCAAATTACTGACTGAAGTTAGATTAAAACCTCTATTGCCTATGTGTTCCAACCCAATTTTCTGAGTTAGAACGATACCATCCTGAGTCTGCATCCCTTAGAACGCCTTTAAACTATTCATTATGACATAAAACAGATGGGTATCAAGCTTACCTCTACAACAATCTAGAGGTGACTTCTGGTGCTAACAACACCACACATGGAAAATGATGTGACATTGATCACCAACAACCATTTTTATTTTATGTGTTTGACGTGGCCTCCATGTGGACCCCTTCCATGTTTTCTCTATGATGTGGCTTCGACGTGGCATAAATTTGGAACCGACATCGACCCACTAGGTTACCAGTCTACTAGGCCCTCAATAATTTAACACTATGTTTTTCATCCGATCTGGTATGTAACCTTGCTGCTATGTGTTCCATCTCCCAGGCGATCAACCCATCGCCCTACCAGCCTATGGAGATTCAACCTTGTTCTAGCAATCCTTTCTGGTTTGGTATTGGAACATTTCTTATGGAAACACGATACTATGCAATGAACCCACCAACCTCTAGAGCTTCAACATTGTAATAGAAAAAAAATTCGGTCTGGTATTGGAACCTTGTTGCTCTATGTTCTAGACAACATCTTGATGAGGCAGTTCATGTGGCCTCCACATGGTCCACCGTAATGAATTGGTTTTAGTTATTGTGATGGAATGGTGGATGACATGGCCTCCAATTGGATCTAATATGGTGGATGATGTGGCATCGACTACCGACCCATTGGGAAGTCAATACTTCATGGTTTTCCAATATCCTGATATACGATATGATGATATCAAGGTATTGGGATCTTGTGCCATCAGGATATCGGTCCTATTATCCCATAGCCTAGGGATAATTAAGGAGATCATGTCTCGAGGACCACAGGTCCTAGACATAGAGTACCGAGATCCAGATGACTTAAGCATGGCCCCAAAGGGCCCCTCTTTTCTTCAGTGCAATCCACATATCACCAACAACAGTATCCATCACACCAACCTCATCATGAAGTAGCAGTGAGTCTTTATCCACGAGGTAATGAGTTCGGGTATCATGGTATGCATCACTCTGATGTTTTAAGAACTTGAACATGTTGTATTTAAGTCCTTCTTCATTTCATCACGTTTTCTTGGAAATTGTTCTCTTTTCCTTGTTCAAATATGGAAGGGTGACACAATGCCCTTGTAAGTTGTTTTACCTTTAGTATGGGTTTCTACTAGGTATATCTTTGAAGATTCATCGCTCGTTCCCTCCATACTTACCACTTTCCATATTAATTCCTTCCATCTCCCCTTTCCTTTTTGGGCATTGGGATTGACAACACTATGAAGGGTTGTACCTTACCCCATGGGAAGAATGGGATAAAGTTCCAGAGGGTAAAAGTAGATGGCAAGAGTTAAAATCCAATTTTGAAACCTTTAAGATGATTCTCCCAGGGATCCCCGAGAAATAAGTTAAAATCTTCTCAGTAAGAAAAGGGAACCCACAAGATAACATAAAAACTCAAGGTACTAGTTGATGGATAAGAGGTCTCATCACGAGCTGGCATATTATGACCATGGGCATGTAGTTGTATGAAATTACCACCCACATGGTCACCAAATGAGGGTAGTGGCTCTTAGTGGAATATCCAAGATAAAGGGGGTCTCATTACGAGCTAACCTTCTCATTTCTGTGAAATGTTTGTGGATAATGCTACCACCTCTGGTCATCAAGCCAGGACGGTGTCCCTCAACTATTACCTTGAAGCCCAAGAGAAAAACATCAAAATAAATAAAGATAAGAAAAAAAGGCAATGAATGGGATAGGAAACAATTGCATCCATGAAAAGGTGCATCTCACCCTCTACAAAGGCACCCATAGGTAATAATCTGCATTTCCATATTGTCACATGCACCTCATGCCCAAATATTTACCCCATGCCACCTCATACACTTACATGACTTGGACTAGATTCCACCTGGGAAACACCCCAAGCTTAAAATAGGTTAGCCCAATAGAACAACCTCAGACCCTCTCCAAAACTAACTTGTCAAATTGCATAAAATATTTGAGCATTTGTTTAGGGTTAAGGGGGGTTTGATGCACATGTTTGGGTAATTTAATTATTGGATGTGATTTACATGTTATGATCCTTGTGACTTATGAAACCCTTGAGGGCGTACTTGTTGTTTCTGTAGGACCTTTCCCAGTGGATAGGTACACATGAGGGAATGATTATCTCATATCTTCATGGGGACTCAAATCCCACATATGGATGTTGAAACCCCAGCCAGGGGTAAGACGAGATTGAAATATTGCACCAAATGAAGAAAGGGCGTTGCCTTTGGAGGCACTATGGAAGACCTATACCTAAGGTCTCATTCTCCTCTCACCTCAATGTTGGCCTTGGGAGGACTTGGATGTCACCCCTGCAGCCCTGGACATCCCTTGTCAGTTGGGGTTGTCACCTTGGAGGAATTCATGAGGCTATTGGCACGTGTGGGAAAATTTAAGGCCTTTGGAGGCCCAATGTTTCATATCCTTTTCTCAACATCCCACACTTGAGGCCCAACATCACCCTAGGAGGGAATGATGTCACCTTTGGAGGCCTATTTATATGCAAATTGAATTTGTTTTGGTAAAAATGTAATTTTGTAGTAAATTGGCTAGGTCGGCCCTGATATTTTAACCTAAAATAATTAAAGGTCAAACTTTAGTATAAATAAACATAAAGTGACGTTCATTTTCATCATAAATCTCACTTGGTAGAGTGGAGGTCTGAAATTTCTCCCTACTAAGGGTTATTAGCTGAAATAAGGAGGGAACTACTCTTTTAAGGCTTGTTTTTGGCAGTTGGACAAACTTTATGAAGTTTTGTGGCAATATTGCATGGTTTTACATGATTATTCTTGGCGGAAGTAAGTAATTTTTACTTTGTCATTATAAATGGTTATGGTAATGGTTTTCTTTCTCATACAATATTATGAAATTGCATGTTTTAATTAATGCTTGAAGTAAGAAACTTAAAGTGCTAAATTTATTGCTTTTCATTTTCTTAGCTTTATTGAATTGATCTAGTAACTAGTGAATCCCTAGGGACCTAAAGTTCTAGCTCTCTATAGGTTATACTTATTTATTGTGAAAATTAATTTTTATCCATAAAAATCCGAGAATAAGGAGGTGATAGCACCTAGAAGTTCCTACACCCTAGCTTCCTCACTTCTTAAGGTCAAACCTAGGAGGACTTAAGTTTATACTCCTCCTAGGTGTTTCTCCCTCTTGGATTATGTGTAAAATCACTTGTTAGAAACCTTGATGGAATCCACCTAATTGACTCCAATACCCTTATAAAGGAACTATTCAAAACTCACACTTTGACAAGTATCTTCAAACTCAAACTCCAAACCGTCCTACTTGATTACCCTACTAAGTTTAACTAGTTAACTAACCTAGCTTAGATATACTAACAACCACTTAATTATTGCTGATAATTCATTTTTACAACCATTTTTTGCATTCTATATCAGCCTACCAACCACCTTATAATAACCATGAATTTGTACAAGGATAGTTACTATCAATATATGCTCAAGTGTTTGTTCAATTACCTTAGTAGAGTACATTTCTGAACCTTGTTTATTGTTGTCATTACTTCTATTTTACTGCTATTACATTTAACTTAAACATCCTATTTAAATCCAATTTTTGGTTGATATATTTAGAGAAATCACATAAATACAAATTATTATCATTTATGCTTTAAATTCTTGTTCACATTGTCCGCACATGTGCGTTCTTGTTGATACAAATTTGTAGTTGTTATCATTTACTTATCACTATCTATTATGGAAATATTCCCCTACGGATAGGTGAAATCTTCCTTGGATTAGAGAACCCTAATACCAATATATAAAAACACAAGTGGACACTAACATCCCTCTGAATTTAGTTTAACTAATCCAAAAGAGAGACAGGGAGAAAAGGTGTGATGCACCTAGTTTCGAAGTTTGTCCTCACTGCTTCCAATCCAAGCTTGATCTCCAAAATCCTTGGCACAACTTGATAAATTAAATGAAATATAAAACAAAGAGAAACAAATAAATCCTACTCTACAAGATTAGATCAAACAAATTCATCTACAAAGATTAAAGGAACAATAAACAAACACATGCAAGAATACACAGGCTTGAAGGAAATAAGCCAATAATACTAAAATGAGAACCCAAAGAGAATACTTACAATCATGGATGATTATGAAAAAATCCTCCAAGATCTCCTCATCCAGTCCCTTTCATGAATCCTAAGATCATAAGTTTGATATCTATGTTTGTCTTTTCTTCACCTTGGAATGGCCTCCTTTTATGGCCTTGGGAGGCTCAACCACCATGAGTAGATTTGGGGATTAGTTGAGGATATGACTAATTTAGGTTAGTATATGATCCTAGGATAGTGCCATAGGATAAAATTCAATCCAAATCAACCTCATCTCCAAGAGCCGGCCTTCAGAAAGAGGCGAGATTCTCCAAATTTTCCTCTAACCAAAATCAACACTCCCAAATAGTTAGAGACAAAGAATTGATCCTAGATCATAGCTCCCTAAATAAGGTAAAGGGGGGAGTTATATATGGGGTAGCACTCCCCAGCATGGCTATGGGGGAACTACCCTTCAAAAATTCCCAAACAATGGTCAATTTTTCAAGTAAAAAGTGTGTTTTTGGCCTTGAAATGATGGGTTTCTTCCTCCAATATGACTTAGAGATCATGGAAAATGTTATTTAATGGTTCCAAGGGGTTAAAACACATATAAACACATAGAAAAGTGCATGTGACACTTAGTAAGGGGCATATGGCACTTGACAAAACTTGTGACACTTACCAAGGTGCATACGACACTTTTACGACACTTGTGACACTTAGGGTGAGCTAATTAAGTGTGGAAATGTGATGTATAACAGTATGCCCCCTAAAGTGTGAGTTTGGAAGAGAAATTGATGGTCAAAACACTTTACAATTATTCAATGCAAGTGTTTGGAGTTGGAGAACCTGACAAAATATGGAAACAACCATAAAACAATATTAATATATGTTCCATTTTCGAGGCAGACATACCTATGCTCGAAATACAAATGACTAAAAGCATAGCCGCCAACAAGTACACTACAGATCCATGAAAAATACTGACTAAGGATATGGCCACTAGAGGTACAATGTGGATCCATACCTCCATGAAATGAACTTATCATAGCCACAAAAAATACACAGTGGAGCTACAAGATGATAAAAACATAGCCACAGACCAATGCAATGTGGATCTATATGACAATATATATATCAGTATGCTCGAATGATCTCCTTCAAATCCTAAGAAAAGAAGATAACAGAGTGAACACTCAACCCAGGGTATTTGTCCCAATCCCGATGTGGTATGAATATAGCCATGTGAATAGATGATTTGATGTTGAACATGGTAGAAACCACTTGATTACCGATCATTGAGGTAAGTCATTAACAAGTGCGAGGGAAATCACCAATGATTTCAATGAATTCCAAGGTACCCTAGTGAATTCCAGTGAATGTGAATAAATCAGATGAGGTCAAACATTCATGGAATCATCCAATCAGAGGTTAATTATGTAAACCTACTATTAGAAGCGATGAGGCCTACCATTGAGGAATGCAGGTCCCAAGGTACTAACTGGTGTCCAATTCTAATTCCTAGATGATGTGTTGAAGTCGACAGGAAAAGACTCGTCAAAGGAGGTCCTTGATGTATCCCCCATCATCGACATGAAACTGACAAAATAAAGTGATGTAATATGGTGAATCGAATGAATACGAACTGATAGAGGAAATGGAAAATCGCAATACTGCATATGGATGGTTTGAAGTGAAACTTTCCTTGAACATGATGAGGCACGACAACTGACTTGCAAGCATTGATGCGATGAGTACAAAGAATGTAATGTGATGGAAATAAGAGCACTATTCAACTGGATGAAAAAGTATGGTGACACATGGAATTGGTATGACTCAGAGACAAACGGATTACCCAAATGTAAGACGAGATGCAAACAGTT
>SNQJ01S0029716.1:139018-150516 GCA_010110895.2 Picea sitchensis | reverse complement strand
GCGCCAGCACATACATTTTTGAATTGCTTTGGAGATTGTTGCGCTGCCATTTGAATGCTTTCATTCATATGAAGCGCACTTGTATTGTAATATAGATAAGAAGGCATTTAATAGTTTTAATGTTGTTAGATAGGAATTAACTGTAGATTAGACAGTTTTACTTCCAGGAGGGAAAACAAATATAGGCACCCTCCTTGTATAATTGAGATCGTTGTTCAGCATTAGCATAGAGGAGCAAGAAGAACAGAGTAGAGAGTTGTGAAGAAACTTTATGTACAGACATTGAATTAATAGGAAAGATTTGATTCAATTTCATGGATGTGTTTGATCTCTGTGTGTTGTTGATATTATGTTGTTGCATATTTGCTTCTTTTTATGCTTATCTTCTATATGCTGCATATGTGATTGCATATCAAGTTCGAAACCTGAGAGAATGAGTGAGTGAGTTCCAATTGTTTCACTGATTTGAACCAGGAGATTCCTGCATAGAGTGCAGTCGAATTCCTCCGCTTAGAGTGCGTTGAGGAGGTTCAACAGTGAAGCTCTTATTCTAGTCAACCAGAACTGTGTTGGTTATTCGAACCGTGCAGGTGAAGTGCAGGTCGGTTGAAATCTTAGAGACGAGTCTGAGAGAAGGAGGACTGGACTGCTGTTGGAAGGATTTCACAGGGTCTAGGTGACTTCAACTCTTTGAGAGTTGTTGGAAGTCGAGCGCAGGAAGTGCGTGACAGGTCTCTGAAGGAGTCAGAGGAGCGAAGCTCAGGAGGGATAGTTCCTTGTAAGTATCATGGGAACAGACCCAGGAGGAGCGTGAACAAAATCGAGCCTTGGGAGCAGGAAGAGTTCTCAATAGGAAGATAATCGACGACTTGAAATCCCCATGAAGTTTTGCGAAATCCCGAGGGTCGTCAGATCAAGGAGGAGTTACGCGGGAGTTAACCCGTAAGTGCATGCGAGGAGGATTAAGGTCCATCTGACTTCGGAGTTTCGGTGTTCGGAGATTGGTGAGGTAGAGTTTTACACCTCGTGAAATTGCAAGTTGCGATTTCCCGATTTGACTGGAGCCGTCGATCAGAACGGGGACACATGGCGCAAGATCCTAAGGAGTCGGGATTCGGGGTTTTGCAAGGACTGTGATCTTGTGCATCAGGAAACGTGAATTCCCGAATCGCGATTTCCCGATAGCACGAGGGGGAGACAGGTGTCAAGGCCTTAGGCCTCACCAAGAGGTATTGACAGGTGGCATTGTAAGATCGGGGTTCGGGGTTTTGTGATGCAAAAGAATTGCGACCGGTGAAATCGTGACCTGTGATTCCTCGATATAATCACACCCATCGATTTGTGGGACATGCGTCAAAGGATCCCTTGGAGTCGTGGTTCAGGGAATCGGGATTCGGAGAGTCGGGGTTCTCGACGTCAAGGAATTCTTGCATCGTGGATTCGCGATCTGCGAAATCCCGAAGGTGACGTGGCAGCGTGGGGCCCCGGAAGCTAGTGGAATATAGGTGGCATTGTATCGGGGTTCGGTCTTCGGCGTTTGATGAGGCGAGAGTTCATACTCGTCGAAATTGCGAGTAGCGATTTCCCGAATTAATAGGAACCATTGATTCCCACGGGATAGGTGGCGTGAGATCCCGAGAGATCGGGGTTCGACATTTGGGACTTTCCATTGCAAAGGAATTGTGAACGGCGAAATCGCGATCCCGCAATTCTCGATAGAGTGGAGAGAGGAGATGACATGGCGAGGAGATAGCGCACATGCACATCGGAGTTCGAGGTTCGGGGATTGGAAAAGGCTGTGAACCACAACATCACAAATGTCGATTTCCCGATAGGGAAATCCTCGATATATGGAAACGTTGACTGTTGACCCATCGGGGTTCGGGGTTTGGAGTTGCACAAGAACGTGCATGCAAGTTTCACGATATCACAAAGTCCGATTTCCCGACAAGCACAGGGGAGATCGCCGAGGAGTTAGCTGTGGGTATTGAGAACTCCCAAGCGGAGTTGGAAGAGTCCTTTCACTCTTTGGGCCTATGTGAAGAAGGTCCTGGAGAGCGACCGTGTCGTCGAGGGTAGGTTGCGTCAGTCGTCCATTGAATGAGGTATTTCTTACACATTATAAATTTGTTGCACATTTGATGTAGAAGAAATATCCTCCTTCAAAATCTCTTGTCTGGCCTCCTTGAATGTCTCCTTTTCTTTCCGTGCATCAAAATTTTGTTGTGGCGCTGTGTTCTTTATCACCCATTAGTGTTGAGATGGATCATTTTTTTTTCCATCAAATATTGTCTTATCTCCCCCTTGAGTAACTATGTTGATGTTCTTACCATCATCTATGGATTTTGTAGAAATCCATCGCATGTTCTGATTGTTCTATTTCCTCTTCTCCTATATTTTTCCAAGTAATGTAGGACAATTGTTTCTCTCATGGTCTGCTTCGCGGAAATACATACATGTTGCAGGTGGAAGTGTAAAATCTCTTGCATAATGTCTTGGTTGTTGACAATTGTGATATACTATTGTCCCTCTTCCTCTTCCAGATCCTCCTCTACCACATCCTCCACCTTTGAATCCACCTTTGTTTCCTTGATTTTCTCTATGAAGTGTGTTGTACTAAGGTATCTGATTATAGTTCAAGTTATTTTATTGTGCCTGCATATTATTGTATTGTGGTTGTGCACTATTGAACTTTGGTTGCACATTATAGAACTACAGTGAATATTTCCATGTCATCAATTAATCTTGCGCCTTGTAAGTGTCTGATTTCCTCTCCTTCACTATCTCTAGAGTTATGCAATCTTTATCAACATTCTCAACTAACTTAGAAAAGTTATAGTATGCACTCTTTGATACTATCTGATATTTATGCATCATGGGGCAGTGATATGGATCATGCCCATGTGTCTTACATATTTCACACGAAGGTCCTCCTATAGGTAGGGGATTTGGCATCCCTTCTCCCGGATACAACAAGAAAATTGGATATTCATTCTTATCATTCCCTTCTATCCTACTGAAAATACACTAAACAACTTCTCTTTTCTATTTTCCCTTACTCTGATTCATATGGAAAGTTAGGTTCTTTGAATCCTCCTTTAATTCCTCTATAACTGGATCGGTTCACTTATATTGATTTTCTTCTAACGGTAGAGCTACTTGCAAGGCATGTGCCCGAGTTTGGAACTTTTGTTGTCTTAAGGGATACTTCAAAAATGGAAACAATGAATTCACAAACAACTATCTATGTTGCATGTCAGTAATAGAGTATTTGATTTAGATTTAGGAGCAGAATGAACTGATTAATAGAATGAATACAATAAACACATAGAAATGATGAACAACACAGATATCCAATGAAAAATATCTTCTATTAGATAAATGAAATAGGAAAAGACTGTAAAATTGCAGAACTGAAACACTTGCTCAAATGGTGGTAGCTATCTCTAGGAAGAGATGTGGCTGCTACATGCATTCGTCTGAGCATAATGATTACATTGATGCTCCAAATGCCTTTTTAACATTACTCATGAATGACAAAACCCTAGACATCCAAAAACCTAACCCTAGGAGATGAAATGCCAAACATTATGTGGGCCCCTATGGGTAATTTGGTACCTCAACTTCCAATGTCATAACGTTTTCATACGAATTTAGTTCTACAGATGTGATATCCCGTTGGAAATGTATTTTCGAGAACTACACATTATGCCATCAAACTTTGACCCTGTCTACAATTTGACTGTGGCGATCCAAAAAAGCATTGTTTAGGGACCCAGAACGACCCTGGAAGTAAAAAAAGATTTGTTGAAATGAAAACATACAAAATAGGCCAGTTGTATTAAGTGGAATTATCCACCTGGAAGATGTGTAGGGATTATATAGCCCTAGAACTGTAGAACAAACAATTACAAAGAAGTACAAAAGAATGTGTTGAACTAAAAACTGTCAGGAGGAGCCAGTTGGAATAGGTGGGTGGCCACTAATATCCACTTGGATCAATCCTCCCCCCTTTAGGAATAAATAGTATCCATTTCATTGAGTTCCCCTATAAGGTGAGGAAACTTCTACTGAATTTGGCCTCGGGTGAGCCACTTTCCTTGGTAAAGGAGTTGTCCTACCTTGTCAAACCGATAAAGCTTGATCTTCTGCTTGCAAGTGCCCTTGAAATGTGTGTCCACTATATGATCATTGGATGCCTTTTCCATATAGTCAGGGTTAATATTTGTTGGTGTTAGTTGTTCTGCAAGCTATTAGGTGTCCAATAATGGTGGAAAATATGGCTGAAGGAGGTCCACATTGAACACTAGGTGTAAGACAAGGAAGGGTGGAGTGTTGAGATCAAAATAATTACTACCCACAACCTTGGTGATGGTGTAAGGCCTATAGCGAAGTGGACAAAGCTTTTTATGGGGACCTATAAGACGCTCCTTCTGCAAATCTAACCATACATTGTCTCCAACCTGAAATTGGTGTGGTACCTTGTGATGATCATGGATTTTCTTGTACTTCGAATTGGCTTTCTGCAAAATCTCATGGACCTGTTGGTAGATGTGCTAAATACACTCAATGAATATGGTGGCTTTGTCTATCTCAGACTTAAAATGGGAAGGGTATGTCTGTGTGGTTGCAAGAGATAATGAAACATCAATGGGACCCAAGGGTTGGAATCCCAATCCCACCTGAAATGGGCCATGTTTGATGGAGCTATGGAGATCCATATTCTAACTGTGTTGAACATAGGGGAGACTCTCATCCCATGTACATGGATTCTTAGAGTTGTACATGAGAAGGATGTGCACAATCATCCGATTGATGACCTCTGTTTGGCCATATTTTTGGGGGTGGAAAGCAATGGATTTAGTGAACTTGGTGTCCAACAGTGACCAGAGACTGGACCAAAAGGTGTTGAGGAACCTGTTTTCCCGGTCGAAGATGATGGTATGTGGTATCCCAAAATGGACCCACACTAGTTCGAAGAAGAGCTTGGCAATATCTATTGTTGTTATTTTATTCTTGTAGGCTGTGAGGATGGCCATCTTCGAAAATCGATCAACAACAAAAAATACACAATCATTTCCTTGCTTGGTGGATGGATTCCCAAGGCTTCTCAGGGGGTAGGAAGAGGGGTGTATCATACTTGATTCTTGATGGCTAGTTTGGAAATGGAATAGGAAGTGCAATATCTGATATACTTGATGACGTCCTGTCAAAGGTTTGGCCAATAAAAATGTTTCTGGAGAACGACCGCAGTTTTTTCCATGCCAAAATGTCCTGCCATTCGACTGTATTAGGCTTCCCAAATAATCTTTTCACACTCAATTGCAAGAACAAAGAGATGGCCTAGATGGCATAACAACCCGTCATATATGTGAAAATCAGTGAGAGTCGCACATGTACCCAAGGACTAATAGATGGTGGTGAAGTCTGAAATTTTCTGATAACGTTGGGGCCATTTAGATGCCTCATGTCCATAGGAATGGAGAACAATGGTGAGTGCATCCACGAGAGTTCGAATGAGGAAGTAAACAACATGATTTGTGCTCCCTATCTTATACTTGATGTTGATATGGAACTGTTGTAGGTAGCTAGACCACTTATGATGGTGGTCCTTCTGCAACTTCCCATATGTCTCTATTAACTACAGAGGCTTGTGATCAATGTGGATGATTGTCTCCTTTCCAAAAATGTATTGTTTCCATTGATGAGAGGCTTGTATAATGGAATACATTTCATTTTCATAGGTGGGGTATTTTCGGATAATATCTGAGAGTCTCTCACTATGGTATACCACCAAATGACCATGTTGAGTGAGAAACATACCTACAAAATAGTCAGATGCATCTGTCTCAATCTCATACGATTGTTGCAGATCGGGAAAGGAGAGTACTGGAGTTGAGCACAAACGATGTTTTAGATCATCAAATGCTTGTTGTTTTTAGTTCTCCCACACAAACTTTTCCTCTCCATCACCCTTGGTCACATGGATGAGGGTCCATGCAATATGGGATAATCCCAACAAGAACCGCAAGTAGAAGTTGGCTAGTTCCAAGAAGCTTAGAAGCTCATTCAGTGTGGTTGGGGATGGTCAGTCACGGATGACTTGGATCTTAGTGGGATCAACATGTACCCCATGCTCATAAAAAATGTATCCCAAGTATTTGGCCATGTTCATGCTAAAGGAACATTTTTCCAAGTTGGCATATAGCTTGTGTTGTCGTAGAGTTCTCAAAACCTGTTGAATATGTTGCATGTGCTCCTCCCAAGTTCTACTGAAGATGAGGACTTCATCCAAATATACCACCACAAAAGAGTTGGTGAAGGGTCTCAATACATCATCCATCAACTTCATGAATGTGGATGGTGCATTTTTTAAGCCAAAGGGCATGACCAACCATTCAAAGAGGCCTTCTTTTGATTTGAAGGTTGTCTTCTATACATTAGCTGGTTTGATGGGAACCTGGTGGTAGCCATACTTTAGGTCAATATTTATAAATAATTTTTCCCCCTTGATTTGGTCAAGAAAGTCATCAATCATGGGAATTGGGTACTGGTTTCTGACTGTGATTTTTTTCAATGCTTAGTAATCAATGCAGAGTTGCCAAGTCCCATCCTTCTTCTGCACCAGTACAATTGAGCTTCTGTAAGGGGAGGAGTTGGGTATGATGTGCCTCATTTGAAGAATCTCTTGGATCTAATGATTTATTTTTTCATTTTTCATCAACGAGCGATGATAGACTGGTCCATTAGGCCGAGGTGCAATAAGGGTTAAATCAATTGGATGCTTGACTTGACAATGCATCGGTACCCTAGTGGATGAGGATAAGATGTCTTTGTACTCTTCCAAAATCTCGTCCACTTGCTTATACTGCAAAGAGAGTGTTGAAATCCACTATTTGCATGTTTTCTGCTATACAAAACATTCATTATTTCACCTTTTTTCGCATTTTGTTGTTAATGCACACCATAAACCCTAATTAAACTCGATCATTCGTCATTATATCCAATGTGGTTAATACATCATCTTTTCTATCCTTTTAGTGGCTAAAATATGATTATATCATGGTTTAATTATGACGGTTTGTGAAGTGTGATTCTTCTATTAACAAAATCAACATTCTCATACCATTATTGTAGTTCAACATTCTACACCAACATAGCTAATCCCGTACCTGATATTGTAGTTTGTCATATTGGCATGCTTTGAGAAGGAAATAGAGAACATGGTTTTTGTCTGGAACGACATTGAAATGATGATGTGTGAGTCATAATTCACCAAACTCGCACATGTGGACCTCCATCTCAGAAAGAATGATTCTCCAAAAATTAAAAAAAATCTCAAACTTCCAACTTGCACCTCGATTTCCGTGTATATGGTATCAGATTAAAAAATTATACAATATGGGTTTTGTCTACAATGTGTAAAATTGAGTAACATGCAAGCACATTTTCAAAATTAGAATTTTTTTGGAAGATATGGCTCGATCTATAACTCGAATCTGCTCAAATTGATAAAAAACCCGGTTTTTTCTGATTTCATTCCAAAATTTGTAAAATTGGTTTTAACCAAAATTCGAGTTTGGGGGATTTGGTTCTATCCTTTCTCCTTGTATTTTTAGGTATAAATAGAGCCTCATAGGGTTGAGAAGGGAGCCATTAGTTTCATGAAGTTTTTGTAAGTAAGAAGTTTGTTCTTGTGAGAAAGCTTTTAGGAGTTAACTGCCATGTTAAAACATAGTTTTTGATTAAAATGAAGAGTTGATTGTTGATGATCCATTGTGCATATATTTGAATTTATATGATGGTATTCAAGTAGGGTTAACCGTTGTGAGAAGGGCCCCTCATTCTTGTAACATCCTGTTTCTTTCCTTTTTCTTTCTAGATTAGATTGTAAATATGGTGTTTTTGATCTGTGTGTTTTAATTACAGTCCCATTGTTATTTGCAATTTATGATTTAAATATGTTATCTTACATTATATTGATAAAAATAAACTCAGAGTTAATTGTTCCTTTGGTTAAGTTTCCTTCATTCACTCATTTTCATCATTATTAAGAAAAGACTATACATAGTTAAGAGAAGAGAATCATTTATATGTGTTAAGTATTTTTTATTGTTTCTTTTTATTCATAAAAATCTACAAAACAAATTTCTTCTCTTACCTCCACCAATTGGATATTAAATTAGATCATTGCTCAATAATTGAAACCATTTGTATGCTTGACCGATTATAAAGATAAAGATAGTTCACTTGCATTCCATATGCATTCGCCATCAATAAAGCACTTAACTTCTGGCAATCATTGTGTCCAACCATATTTGATTTCAGATAAGACTGATTGCAGAGTTAATTCATCCCACTTCATTATTTCCCTGTGTATATTTATATTCACTTCTCCATTGTTTTCCAATCCTTGTTTCTTTACATTTGGTGTAATCACTTGAGGAACAATCTCTGAATTTAAAGCTTGATTTCATTTATTGTCTTGATTTCCTTTTTAATCTAGTTTGGTTTTGCATTGTTTTTCTTTTTCTTTGACTTAATTATTTCATAGTTCAAATATCCTTCTATTTCTCGCACTTGGATTTATTTGCCGTACATTTGGATTCCTTGCACTTTAATTTCCCATAGCTTCAATCACCAAAGGAATATTAAAGTCCTAGCTCGTGAGACATGGCTTTCGCATAATGGGTTTCAACCTAAGGTCTTAGTTTCCTTCCTATCAATTGAATTCATTTTTCGGTTTCTTGTTTCATTTATTGCATTGAAGTGTGTTTTCTGGCCTTAGATTAGGTTAGACTAGGCTCCAATCCTGCATTTCCTGTGCCTACACCTCTAATTCTACGACTCCTTGGTTGATAATTTAATGTTGGGAATTAATAGTACATATATTTATCCCCACATTTTAGGCATTGTTGTCGGGGATGTGCTAAAGGGATTAGAGCATAGGTAGTTTTATTTTAAACTACACAACTTGGGGGAGGAGAAACATTAATACGAGAGGTAAGAACCTACACGATCACTATTGTGAGTTTCCCAAAAACCTTGATTGTTACTTTCTTGCAAGTGTGTTTACTTTCCTGGAAGTGTGTTTATTTTCCTTGAAGTGTGATTTCCTTTTTTTCAAGAGTGTTTCTTTTATGAAAGTTTGATTTCTTTTTTGCAGGTGAGTTTATTTTCATGAAAGTGTGGTGTGTTTTCAATTATGCAATTAGGTTAATTTCATTCATTCTAAATTTCATTTTTTCTTCTAATTATTCATTTTGGGTGTTGTAGGAACCCCTATACATTAATCCATGTGAAAGACATGAATTAGAAACCATAAAAGAAGTATTCAATGATGCTCGAGAGTTCGTTGAGCAAAGGAGGAAATGTTACTCTGAAAACTTTCTCAAAACCTAGCAGTAGCTGGGATCTCAACATCTTAGGAAGATTGAATCTTGACAATATTCAGGAACATACCTGAACTCCACGAAGTGATAGAGAACCAAAAGTTCCATGAGCCACATCTAGAATCTCCCCTTGATCATCCTTGCCAATTTATAGAGGAGATTAGACAACCATGGATTACATCCAATGGAGAACAAACAATAGAACCCGAGACCAAAAAATTTCCACCATGCCCATTGTCAAATCCTTTATGCATTTAAGAAGTTGATCAAGGGGATCTATATGGCATTGTAGAGGAGGACATACAAAGTGATCCAAATGAAGAAGCAAACCAAGGATATCATGACTATATCGAACATTGTTTCTAGGCGACCATCGGATTGAAACAATGCCACTCTTTTCTTCAACAACTCTTCACATCATATAATTTCAGACAATTGGTTCCTCATGTTATGGTATTTATTAAAGTATATTGCTCAAACCTAAATGTGAGTATATATGTAATCCTGTTACATACATTGTTGCATTGGAAGTACGTGTATACTTCAAAAGGGTTCCTTTTTGTATATATAAGGTAGGATAGAGAATAGGTGAATAAATGTTGCACATAGTTTGGTGCGACATCATTTTTAATATGTTTTCAGTTGATAGATATTTTTCAAAGTTTTTTAAATAAATGAGGCTATGATGATTTGTTGGATTTTTGCAGGTATCCTCTTTGCAGTTGGATTGGGAGAAAATATTCATGACTTATTTAGGGAAGTAATTGCATTTATTTTGGTTCTGTTGTTTCATTAAAACTATATTTTATTATAATCCTTTATTAACTAAAATAATTTTGGAACAACTGACTCTCTTTTTCTACTACTTAAATTTTGTTTTTCTTTTAAGACAATTCTCTGACCTTTTTTATTTTTTCTCTACTATTTTTCTGAACTGTTTTCCTTGAAGATATTTATATTTTAGGAGATTATTAATAATGAAAAACTAAAAAGAAAGGAGTTCAATTATCAAACCCAAGACCTCTTGACATAACAGATCATTTTCAGTTCTTTTAGATACTTATTTTCCCTTCTTTATAACTAAATTTCATATCATTTATTACAACAGTAACTCATAGCCATGTCTTTGATTATACTATTGGATTACATAAAATTAAAAGTACATATTATGAGACCCATAGGAAGCTCTTACAACTTTATATTATCTCAAATTTGGTAAGTAGAGAATCTTTATTAAATAGTAGGAGGAGAGTGCATGATGTTTCTACCCATGAGAACACTACTATAATTCTATGTGAAGAAGATGTCCTTAGGGACTAGATTTACTTTAGGTTTGTCTATAATGGACTCATCCACCACACATTAAGTAAATTTAACCATGATATGTCTTCATACTAATCTAAATACATAATTCTATTTTTCATGCGAACAATCTTTTATGGGAAATATATAGAATATCTTCCAACATAATACCATCCCATCCCATAAAAAGGTTTTCAGAGATGCTCCTCCATTCACCCATGCAAAATCAACCTATGAAATTTAATCTTAAGCGTGAAGTTTGGGACAAGAGCCTCTGATGGAAAATGGGTGTAAGAGGCTAACCCATCAAGATACTGAACAGGTATGTTGGCAACGGGTATCGGCCTGTGGTATGACTAGGCAAACCCATAATGGTACTGAACAAGCTCATCGGAAATGGGGAATTCTACCTATGGGGGATATTTATTAGATGTCAAAATTACCCCATCGGAGTACTGAACAAACTTACTAGCAATGTTTTCTGATTTTGATATGCCTAATCTATATTTGTTTTTATGAATGATATACTTGTGTAAATCATTAAGAAGAAGCATGCATGGTTGAGCTAAAGGTTAAATAAAATCCATCTATTTTCCATTTGAGAATAACCCTAAGTTGACCTTAAGACCCTATCATCCAATTCATACTATATCTAAGATGTATTATCTTAAGAGTGGGACCATGATCTTAGAAGCTTAATATACTCAACTGTGAAATTTATCTTTATTACTTGAATGACTGTAAATATTTTCAGCATGAAAAAGGTTGACTGGTTTCCTATGGTGTTTTCATTTGTTAAGACTG